>JANHGD010002979.1:76268-93219 GCA_027560375.1 Imantodes cenchoa
AATCTTGCATCGTGACTCTTGAATCTTGCATCTTCACTCCTGAATCTTGACTACTGTGTTTCCAGTTTGCATTGTAGTTCCTGAATCTTGACTTCCGTGGTTCCAGTTTGCATTCCAACCCGGATTTTGATTCTTGCATTTTCTAGTTTTGGGACTTGTGCCAAGTACAGTAAGACTTGCCAATTATCTCTTGGACTTCCGGCCAGCTGTTAAGATAGTATATTAACAGTTGGGTTTTTTGAACAGAATGACTTCTGCCTAACTTGTGCTGTGTACGCTTCTTAGAAGTTATTATGAGATTTTGCTTTACTTACTAAAACAAACTGTGTTTGGACCTTTGTGTATGCGTAATTATTTGGGGGCTCGGTGCTGGGGCAGAACACCTAGGGAGCATCATTTGAAAAGCAGAATTGAAACCCTTGCAAGCAAAATGGAAATGGGGACCAAGAATTAGCTTTCCTATGTAAACAGCGTAAGTTCAGCATTATTACTGATTTGGGAAAAGTACAAAAGTAGGGCTAGTTTTAAACTCGTCACCCCCAAGCTGAAATCCTTACCTTGGTTCTAATGGGAGTTCAGTATATCTAGAAGGCCGCAAGTAGGTGGACATAAATTTAAGAGGTTGCTACAGAAGGTTATTTGAAAATCAGTCCTGAAGGGCTCCATGTTAGTTATATCCCTTAATGTATTCGTAGAAAGTGAACGAGGGACCATTTTGCTGTAAAGAATAATTTGGAAAAGACAGGCTGCTTCTTAACTGAGGCGAAGTGTATTGGGATTAAAGTTGTTAAATTGTTTATTTTTCTTCTGCTAAACCTGGGGAAAGCAAACAAAAATTAGCCTGGGGTTTCAAAATCTTGACTCTAAAGTAGGCCACTGGTTGACCAGAGTTGATTAATAATTTGTTTTGTTGGTAACACTCCCTTCTGCCTTTCAATCTTTCTCATTAAATTATCTGTAGATGACATCTAACCCCCCAAAAAAACCCATTCCCAACCTTGGAGAATATTGGAATTATTTATTTATGAAAGAGGCTAATCTGTTTAGTCTCAGGGACTCGAGACATGCAGTGTGGCTTGTGCTGCACACGAAATTTCTTACCTAAGCTACATCTGCATACATCCGGCTGAAGAAGGAAACGTGACAAATTTCAGGAAAAAATCCGAGGTTCCATTGCATGACTTAGCTTTAGTTCAAGCTCCCCGTAATAGCTTCTTAAATGTAGAATTCCTAAAACAGTGATGGTGAACCTATGGCACGTGTGCCACAGGTGGCACGCGTAGCCATATCTGCCGGCATGCGAGTCACTGCCCTAGATCAGTTCCAGCACGCATGTGCGCACCAGTCATCTGATTTTCAGCTCATACCAAGGCTCTGGGAGGGCATTTTCGGCTTCCGGAGGGCCTCTGGGGAGAAGGGGGGTCGTTTTTGCCCTCCCCAGGCTCCAGGGAAGCCTCTGGAGCCTGGGGAGAGTAAAAAACGGGCCTATCGGGTCCACCAGAAATTGGGAAATGGGTTGTTTCTGACCTCCAGAGGGCCTCCGGGGGGCCGGGGGAGGCTGTTTTCGCCCTCCGCAGGCATGGAATTATGGGTGTGGGCACTCGTGCATGCGCGATAGCGCATGTGCACGCGCTTTCGGCACCTGAGGAAAAAAAGGTTCGCCATCACTGTCCTAAAAGGTTGCTCACATCAAACTGAAACATTAACCTGCTTAGATAGCCAATTATGTTCAATTTTACACAGATAAATTTCTTTTTTTTAATCCATGGCCAAATGGACTGATGTTCCATATATGGGTAGTCCTCGACTTACAATCACAACTGAGCCTAAAATTTCTCTGGTTATGTGAAACATTCGTTAAGTGGGTTTTGCTCCGTTCACCACCTTCCTTGCCACAGTTTTCAAGTGAACCAGTGCAGTTGATAAGTTAGTAATCTTGATTGTTAAGTGCTTCTGGATTCCCCATTGTCTTTGCTTGTCAGAAGATCACAAAAGGGGATCAGATGACCCCGGGACACTGCGACAATGGTCGTAAATATGAGTCAGTGGCCAAGCATCTGAGTGTTGATGACATGACCATGGGGATGCTGCAAAGGTTGTAGCTGTGAAAAATGATCAGGTCACATGTTTTCAGTGCCATTGTTACTTTCAACGGTTACTAAGTGAACTGTTGAATTCGAGGACTATACCTGTACTGAAAGTTGCTATTCCATCCAGAAGCACTGTTGCATATCGGTTTTCTTGTTTTGGTATAGCACCCTTGTGATATCCCAAATAGTAATCTAGACCAGCGGCCCCCCAACCTTTTGGGCACCAGGGACCGATATTCTGCCCCCAGTTATGAACGTATCAAAACACACTGTTTGAATGAATTTAATTTAATCAATGAGCCACTGCTAATAACTGGCTTAACAGTGGAGACACACACACAAAAATAAAAAAGCCATGCTTTCTTGCAAAAAGTCAGCTGCTAATTAATCTTCATTAGCAGCTGGAATTAGTTCAGACAGTCTTAATTCAAAGCAATGCAATTAGTTTTTGTTATCTCACGTATCACAACAGATACACGAGTCTAAACCGTTGTTTCCTGCAGACTTTCAACTGCCTCTACTCTTCCTAAGTAGACTAGGGGAGTGGCCAATTAGCCCCCAGACTTACTCCCGAGGAGACCTTTATGGGTGTGGGCATGCATGCGCGTGCTATCGCAGGCATGCGTGGCCTTTTGGCACCCGAGCAAAAAAAGGTTCGCCATCACTGTGCTATTCCTATTTCTTGGCAGCTCTGCGGGCTCTTGCATTAAGAAGAGGAGAAGCCTCTTCTTCCTCATCACTGGTATGAGGTGCTAGAGCCGTGATGGTGAACCTATGTCATGGGTGCCACAGGTGGCACGTGGAGCCATATCTGAGGGCACTCGAGGTATGTCAGCTCCAGCACACATGTTCGTGCTGGCCAGCTGATTTTCGGCCTCCCGGAGGATGTGGGGAGGTTATTTTCCCCTTCTCCAGGCTTAAGGAAAGCCTCACGAAGCCTGGGGAAGGCGAAAAATGGAACAACAGGCCTATCGAAAGCTCAGAAATGAACTTGTGATAGGCCCGTTGGGCCCGTTTTTCGCCATCCATAGGCTCCAGAGGCTTCAGTGAGGTCTGTGTGCATGCGCAGGGGGTAGCACAGGAGGGGTTGTGCACGCATGCGTGGGGGGGAGGGCATTGCTTTATGGGTGTGGGCACGCATGTGCGTGCTATCGCAGGCATGCGCAGCCTTTTGGCACCCGAGCAAAAAAAGGTTCGCCATCACTGTGCTAGAGGTTCCGAAGGCACTGGCTGAACCTCTGCCTCTGGCACCGAATCCTCACCAGCCTCCTCTCGAATGGGATCCACTATCAGCTGCACAGGCTACCGGCGGGCCACAACAGCTGGTTTTTTTCCAGGGACCAGAGGAGGGCATGGTTTCATGTGGTGCTTGCGTCCTGTGGATGGGGTTTTGCTTGTTTGCACGGCCCAGTTGCTGGTGTGCCACGGACCAGTGCCAGTCCACAGATTGGGGTTGGGGACCGCTGATCTAGATCTAAACAGAAGAGTGGCAAAGAAACCCTCTACCTTATTTATTATCTTTTAATCTACCTAATAGCAAAAGAGTTATATGGGTAGATTACAAGCTTACTAAAAAAAAAAGGAGTGAGTTATAAAGCAGAAAAACACAAGGCAAAAAGTATAATAGAAAAGTAAGATTACAACATCTAATTAGGGATTCTTGAACATTTTTATTTGGCTTGCATTTTGAAGTGAGCCAACACCATGTCTACCAAATGAGCAGACAACACCTTCCTATTTCATACCTCTCTGATTCTCTGAGAGCAGCTTTTGGCTTAAAACCAGGTGCTCATGTTAGGTTTTCCTCTTGAAATAAATTATAACTTCAGAAGAAACATTCAACTTCAACCGATACACCAGACAAGCTGGTGTAAGACCACTGCTTCTCCAGCCATTACTTTAACAATCTTCCTAGTCATCTAAACAATTTTATAGCTGATAAAAAAAAATCCTAAAGTCATCTATTTTTCCGCTAGGCCAGGGGTCTGCAATCTGCAGCTCCGGAGCCTCATGCGGCTATTTGGGCCCTCTGCTGTGACTCCCTGTCGGGTGATCCCATCACTGACTGGCCCTGCCCCTCGCCCTCCCCTCCCAGACACTCCTTGCCTAACCTGAGAAGGTAAGGGCAACAGTGGGGGGATGAGAGGGAGATACAGAGAGAGAGGGGGGGGAAGGGGGGAATCAAAGAATTTTGTGGCTCCCGGTGTTTTTTAACAACTAGTTGTCTGTCCTAATGACCGGCTGGGTAAGCGTGGCTAGGGGGTCATGTGACTGGGTGGGAGTGAGTGACATTGAGTTGGCCACGCCCACCCAGGTTTTCTGGCTCCTGGTGTTTTCTTTTCTGTGGGAAATGGATCCAAATGGCTCTTTGAGTGTTTAAGTTTGCAGACCCCTGGGTTAGACTCTTCTCTCGAGGTCTCTTGACTCAAGGCTAATTCCCTGCTTGATCTCTCCTCTTTGCCTGCTGGCAGTTTCCCAACAATACTGGAATCACCGGTCAGAAATGGATGGTAAATTCCTTTAATTTGGATTCCAGTCCCAAGCCAGAAATTTGAATTCATGGATGTAAATGGTCTTCTTTGATTATAGTTATGAAACACTATGCCATGAATGTTCAATTATATGGTTGGTATCTGGGTTCAAATCCCATTTTATCACTAATTTCTTGGGAAATCACTTTTCTTTGTGGGAAAAGGACTAAGAAGACCCTGATTGAAAACATTTTGTGACCAGGGAGAACTTTATGGGAATCATTTTGTATTGGTAGCTAAGGAAGTCGCTTGGTCTTCCATGAAAATTGACAAGTTTGCAATTGACTGACTTCTACAGTTTTTACTGCAAGAACTTTTTTTTATGCTAAGCTATGAAGTTATGTCACAGCATAGTCATAACATAAATCCCATTAAAATAAAATAAACAATGCATGTTATCAGAAGGGCAATGAGATGGTATGATAAGCGTCCCTAGATAAGAAACAGCAAGGTTTGGACCCACCACTGGAAAAGAATTCATCCATGATACCTTTCATATTTCATAATGTTGGGAGCCTCAATAAAATTTCATCTGGGTATGATAAGACAGTGAAGAATAAATGTGGTTTTTAAAATAAAATACCGTATCACTATTTTTTGTTTTCAAAAGTCAAAATCAGAATGTTCAATTGCACTTGGAAATTGAATTGACAGCTATAGAATAATTGGCTAAAATTGTTAATAACTCTCATCTTGGTATTGCTTCAGCATCTGCTATAACCTCAGCAGGCTGATACTCCAGAGAAAAAATATATTTAAAAAAGAAGAGAAAGAACAAGTAATAACTTATAGGAAAAAAAATACTTTAATAAACAGAGTATGCTATAGTGAAATAACAAGCAAGTCCCATTGAAAAACATGTAAATTTCAAAAGCAATTCAGTTATCTTACCTTACGTCCCACATATACAGGAATTCCAATAATCATTGCTGGAATAGCAATGCCTGCTATTAAGGCAATTCCTACAGGTGCACCTACAAGTGTCCCAAGTTGCCAAAGAATTTTCTTCTTCCGACTCCATGGCTTTTTCCCCCAGAATGTACAGCCTGATGGACTGAGAATTTTTCATATATAAGATTAATCAGTGAACAATCTTCAGTAATCAAATCCTTTAATTTAGACTGTTACTAACCCTTATGCTAACATGTGAATATCCAATATCATCTTGATATATACAGTCTCAGCAAATAGCGTTTTAAAAGAGGGACATCAAATCATACTTTTTTTTGTCAGGTACGTCAGTTCCAAAATTCAACCCAAAGGTACATTTCTTAGTTTCATCAGTTTTCATCTATCTGGTGCCCAAAGCCACAGGGACTGCAATTTACAACACTCTCGCCCAACATTAGGCAGGCTGGTTTGCAATCTAACTAAATAAAAATATTTTTAAACCTGGATAATTAGTTGAGATTTGATTTTTCTAAAATTTAACCAATAAAAAAGTGGCATGTTCTCAACTAATCCTCAAGATTTCTAATACTGCTTGTTGGGGGATGAGATAGGGTGCAGAGAAGGGCCCCCAGTCAGTGTTTACTCCTGGCAATCGCCTGTACTAGTTCTTGCAGTTTTTAAGGGACAATTTCTGGAAGTGGTTTGCCATTGCCTTCTTCTTAGAGCTGAGAATTAATGACTGGCTCAAAGTCATCCAGCTGGCTTTGTGCCTATGATAGAAACAGAGGTCATATCCTCATTTTTTCTAGCCCATCGTCCACTAGACGAAACTGGCTCTACCCCACGATCTCATCATTGCCACAGTCTGTTAACAAGAAGAATGACTAATTTGCAAAAGATTTCTCTGAACATGCAGAACAGGAATTCAAAGGGAAAGTATTGTGACTTACAGTATTCCCCTGCAGGAAGTTATTTGCGTATGTTCTGCTATAAATAGACGGGTCTTTCTGTATTTGCTCATCATACTATTGCATTGCATTGGCATCCTTCAGTCTTGAAAGACTATGGTATCATACTCTGGACTCTCCAGAACATGAAGCCTGGGTAGGTTAGTATGGAAGATAGACTGTTACCCAAGCAGCAAATCCCCCCTCTCCATGTCTCTGAAGTAATCCAATGGAATGGCAAGAGAATGGCAAGATAATGTGATCACCTTTTGTGACCTTCTGGCAAGCAAAGTCAATGGGGAAGCCAGATGTGAAGTTTCTGAAAGATGCCCTAATTAATTCAAGTTGCCACCGGATTCATTTAACAACTGGGTTATTAATTTATCAGCTGTAGGGATTCACTGTAGGGATCCAGCTGTAGGGATTCACAACTGTGAGAAGAAAAGTCATAAAATAGGGCAAAACACGCTTAGCAAATGTCTAACTTAAGAACAGAAATTTTGAGCTCAGTTGGGTTCGTAAGGACCACCTGTATGCAATAAATAAGAAATCAAAAATATTTAAGAAATTATATTTCTGAGAAAATGCTGGTGGTTCCTAATTTACTAAGATAGCAATTTGCTGGTACACAGAAAATGCATTTACTGAATTTTGTTGCTATCCTGAGAATAATGGTATAGTTCAGGTGTATGCTTAAACATATTGACAGCATCTTAAATCTTGGGACTTATTGTAATTCTATGGTAGGTTATTTCATTTGGAAGCTTTTTTTTTTTTACTTGAAGAAGAGATTTAGCATTATTTTGCCCAGAAGCGTTTTGAGATAATACCTTCTAGCTATCTTCCTTGAGAGAGTAGGGAGTTGATAAACTAAATTTTAGCTCTAGCCAGAATATAGAAACAAAATGTTTTAATGTTTGCTCAGATAGTGATAAGTAAAATGTATTTGAGTGACCCTTAATGAAATTAAATTGCACAAGTTCTTATCTTGCCTGTGACTCACTAGACTGAGTATATGGATAGTAGAGGATCTACTGCCTTTGCCAGCCAAATTAACAATATCCATCTTCTGAAGTACTGCTTGGAGCACAATTAATGTCGACATATTTGGTCATGCTAATAATTGTGTTACAAATTTGTGCGCTAAATCTAAATGCGTTAAAATGGTAAAGAGGTCTATTGCTAAGTAGATGTGCAATTTAGGTAGCTTATCAATATAAATATAAGCTTAATTTGACAGTGGTTTTGGGAAGCAATGTCTTTTAAAAATCAGAATCCATAGAAAAACAAAGAATAACCAAAGTAGGATTGTTTGTATGTAATTCTGTTTGTGCCTGTATGTGCTTGTGCACATGTATGGGTTAGGGGTAAGAAGGTATATTTTTCCTCTATGTTAGAAAAAACATGTCAGCATATTAAAACCCACATAAACCCAAGTAAATGGCCTCCAGTGTCTTCAGTGACATCACCAGAAAATATAGGCTGAAATTTGCAGTCCAACAGTCACAGACATCTGATATAACACTCAACTATATAAACAACTACTAATGGTTATCTGGAACTTTTTGGAAGTTTCAGGTGTCCATATCAGAGGTGGGTTTCTCCCGGTTCGGACTGGTTTTATGGAACTGATAGTAACTTGGCGGCCTGGGTTGCTGGAACCAGCAGTGACCCAGGCCTGCCACACCCCCGAGCCAGTTCTCTTGTCTTGTTTTTAGCTTCTGTGCAGAAACTTTTTTAAAAGTACTGCGCTTGTGCGTGCGTGCCCCTGAGCAAACCAGAATCGGGAGAAACCAGAACCCACCCCTGATCCATATGAATATTAAAATGCTACAGTACATTGAAGGGAAAGAACTACATCCATATTTAGATTATATTTAGATAATGATGTTTGTTTAATTAAAAGAGCAAAATCTAATAATTGTATGAGAGTAGATAAATGGTTGTGCTCGGGAGCTGCCCACCCACCCTGGACGCTTCTGCGCATGCACAGAAGCATCACACGCAAGCATGTGCATGAACCGGTAGCGGTGGGATTTAGAACCCATCACTGGATAAACCCAGTTATGTCTTCCATCATTTTTAGGTTCTCATATAGATGACAGAGGTTTATTTTCCTGGAAATAGAAGATTGGCAAACAGGCTATGTCATGTAAGACACCGTGTATAGATGAGTCTGAAGGATTCCATTAAAGCTTCTTTAGATAATCACATTGGGGAAAGGGGTATATAGCATCTGATTTATTATAAACCTGAAGTTCAGGATATTTATCAAGTGACATAGTAATTAAAAATTAGTTTGGCAAAGTAAGATCAGTACATTAAGACTTTCTCCCTCTCTTCCTGTGTCTTAGACAGAAGAGATGTGCTCCAGCGGTGGCATATGTTTTCTCAATATTTTCTGCCTTTTGTCTCAAATGCCATTTGCTTGAGATGAGTGGTTATAGAAATTGAATAAAAATAAATCAAAATACTCCACTTATGGAAGAGCTATTTGAGTATGGGAGAGAAAAAGAAGGACATATATTAATTAGCAATCTACTTTGGTGGCAGTTAACTTAAATGGGCACAATTCCTGCAAAAGTTATTCTGCATTGTTTTAAGCATAGTGAGATCTTGAGCTTTTTGTCTTTAGTATATTTACTGAATATATTCTTTGCAGGTGAGGAACACCTAATCCCAATAGTATTTGTCTCAGGAGATTTTTCTTCCTCTAACAGTATAAATCAAACCGAGATAGCATTCAGTTAAAAACATTCAGCTTCCTTTCCTGAGCGTTTCTTCTGTGGGAGTGTTAGAAATATTTGAAATATAAGCAAAACAAAGTGCAGGAAGGTTTTTGGAATCTAGTCAGAAAAAGAAATTTACAGCGAGAGCTTCTGTAGTTTACTTCTCTTCAGAATGCTGGATTGAACCATGGCACCAGAAGCTGGGAAGAAAGAAGCATGCTTCAATAACAACAAGAATAAGGATAAGAATAACAATCCTTCAGCTTCTTTTTGGGATGATACATTTGCTTTTATAAAAGATTTTTGTTTATTTGTTCAGCTGGAAGCAAAGGCATCTGAAAATATTCTGCTTTCTGTTCAGTTGGTTGTTAGTGTGACCAGATTACTTTGTCTTCTGTCGCTATTTACTTTGCTTTTATTAATGAGCATCCAAAATGCCACCTTATTATGCATGTTGTTATAAAAGCATTAAAAACTAATTAGATAATTCTGTATTTGTTCTGTTTATGGGTCACAAAGGACATTTTGGGTTTGAAAAACAAAGGGAAACCAGTTTTTTTAATCAAAATCTTTGGGATGGGTGAGGTTTGATACAAACATGTTTCACACATGGAACATGCAAAGAGCATTTTTCTGCGCACCTCACTTTCTTTGACTTTGGGAAAGCAGACAAAACGTTTCTTCCATGTTGAATTTCAGTTTTCAGCTCTCAGAATTCCTGTCGGGGGGATGGCCAATTTTTAATATTAAAGCTTTAGAGTGGCATGTCCAGATATTTTCATGATATTATGCAATTTTGCTAGAGAGGGATCCTTCACAAGTTAAAGAGAAACAGAAGAAGCTGCCTTCTATTGATGCAGATTATTTACTCTCAAACCAAATATTATTGTTACTAGTTGTCCTTTTAAAGCACAACTAGTTAACAATAGTTGTTACTATTAATAGTTAACATTAATAGTTAATATTAATAGTTGTTACAAGCAGGATTTGGGGCGCGTTCCCTGGAGATGTTAGGATTGAATCCAGGACCTTCTTCATGTATGCATGAGGGGTAGGTTCCACTTACCTTCGCCACAGGTTCTCATCGTGACATTTCGTTCGTGAGTGATCGCTCCGCTCGGGCGCAGGGGCGCATCCCGTCATGTAATTCTGCTTCCACGCATGCTCATTAGCTACAATCAGCCCGAAACACAGCTGAGGAGCTGATCAGCTGTGGTTCGGGCGAAGGAATAAAGGTAAGTATAAACCCGGGAGTGGGTGAGAGAGCCCTTTTCAAGCAGCAGCAGCAGAGGAAAAAGCTTCCAAACAGTAAAAAATTCAGAAAATAAATAAAAGAAAAGATGGTAGCGCCCACGGACCAGGACCGACCAAACCGGATCCAGGACACCATCGTGACATCACCAGCAGGTCGCTATCAGTTTGGACGATATGGTCCGAACCAGGAGGAACCTGCCCCTGACTTAGAGGGAGAAAACAAAGACTGAGAAAGTACATTTTATCAAATTTGACTCAGGATATAGAAGAAAAGAAACAAGTTATGCTTCCAATTCATGTCAAATTGGATAGAATCACCTCTTGTCAATTTGGAATCAGAGCTATAGAAATGGTTTGGATAACTGTCAGGGTCAGAATTCTACCTTCCCCTCATCAGGGACCCAGAGATGCAATCAGAAAGAAATTGTCTTAGATTTGTTGAAGGGTTATATAGGAATAGAGGTGGAATAGATAAAAGAAATGAATTTGGCCGCCTTCTCGGTCCCCAAGGATCATCTAGGTGAACCTCATTTTGTGCCCCTGCTGGTTTGAAAAATATGACTTTCACCTGCCCACTTAGTGTGGGAGCTTTGGGGAGCCAAACAAAGCAACAAACTAAGACCTAACTAACAAGAATGAAAATTGGAAAACACAGGATCTGGTCTGGAGAAAGCGATACGATACGTTAATCAGGCAAAGATCAACAGAGGTTGGTCTGCAGAGGGAAGGAATGGTGAAACACCCCATCAGCTTCCAAGTGCAGAGGCCTGGTTGTTCCTAGTACATCAAAGATGGATGAGGATGGGGACATTTGTCCCATGTGGTGCTAAGCCACAGGTAGCATCTTGATTGCAAAGGAAGTGTAGCAGGTAACTTTGATTACACAGAAAACAAGTAGGCCAGGAACAAGCAGTCTCATCTGCCTCTTTATGGACTTAAAAAGGAGTTAGTTAAGACTTTTGGATATAAGTAACAGTAAAAAAATATTATTGGACCCCACTAAGATTTTCAGAAACAGATTAAGAACCGTTCCATAACACTTGATATGGAGAGGTTATAAGAGAGTGGAAAGCGAGCTCTTTTGTTAGTGTCCTTTGTGTATTACATTGTAAGTCAGTTTCATGGGCTATATATTTATTTTATTTTATTTATTTGTCAAGCATGTATAAGATAACAGATATAAGTATTAACATGATTATGAATAAAGGAAATGGATAGATCAGTGAAGATTAAGGAAAAGTTATTCGTATTCCAGTCCTCCTTTTTCTGGAAGCCATTTTGTTTGTCTTAATCCAATCAACACTAAAAGGATTTTCCTGCAAATCATCTAGACTAGTGATGGCGAACCTTTTCTTCTTCGGGTGTTGAAAGTGCGTGTGCGTGTGCTATTGCACGCACACGTGTGCCCACACCCATAATTCAGTTCTCCACAGACCCCCAACCCCATGCACATGCGACCCCCCCCATGCTGCCCCACGCATGTGTGCACGACCCTCCCGCTCCCCCATTCCCCAACTTCTGGTGGGCCTGGTAGGCCCATTTTTCACCCTCCCCAGGCTTCAGAGGCTTCCCTGGAGCCTGGGGAGAGCAAAAACGGCTTCCCTCACACACACCCGGAGGCCCCCCAGAGGCCAGAAATGCCCTCCCAGAGTGCCCATGTGAGCCGAAAATCAGCTGGCCAGCGCACACATGCGCACTGGAGCTGAGCTAGGACAACAGCTCGCGTGCCAGCAGATATGGCTCCGTGTGCCACAGGGTCGCCATAATGGATCTAGACCCTTAAACAAACTGATTCGGTTCAAGCCTGGAGAATGAGCCATTTTTTTTCTTGTAATGTACTGTAAATGTTCATGTACATGCACTCCTACCCCCAAATGGTTCCATGCAACGATTTGTTACAAGCTCCACCTTTTTAGCTGCCAAAATCAAAATACAGTTTTATGTCTGCTGCTCCCTGAGTAGCTAGGTAGGAAATGTCTGTGTGTTTAAAGAAAAAAAAATCCAGATAAGCTCTGTCAGCTGGTAGCAGTATTTACCTTATTCACTTCTGTGTTCCATAATGCTTTGGTGTCAATCATGCTAATAGCTGTCATGTACTACTGTCAACCAAATCTAAAGAGTGACTCAAAATATTAATCTATGTTTGTCAATGTACCAGGAATTATGAGATAATGTTAGTTACATAAATTGAGCTGTTCTGTTTGTTCACTGCCAAGAAGAAATTTAAAATGTGGCAGAGCTGGCTTGATTTAGAACATATAAGTTATATGTTTTCTGCACCAACGCAGGAATTGCAGTTTACTTTATCTGTTTCTCTTCACAATATATTCATGTGCAACTGAAAGTCTTTAACTTCCATAAATCGTTCTCTTGCCATACTTTTCTTAAGCATTAGCAAGGTTCACCTAAAAATAGAAACATTAAATATGCCAGTTCAACAATGAGACCGAAATAGTGTCTTAATTTAATCCAAACAAAATTCTATCCCGTTTTGAAATAATAATCCACATTCAAATTTAGTATGCCATTTAATAGATTTTTAACTTTTGTATGACAAAATAGGATTTGTAGCTTATATAAGACATCAAATATATTATTAAACTCTTTAATGGGCAAATGTCATTTGGACTCTGCAGTAACAGATGGTTGACTGAGGATGTTTTTACTAACATATATTAAGCAAACTGTTACAACAAACAGTTCGGGTTTCTTTCATGGATTTTTTTTTTCTATTTTGAGACATTTTAAGGTAGTAAGATATTTCTCCAACACTTGTTCTTGGGTAACTTTATATCCCTTTTCTGAATTTTGGCTCTCCAGAAGTACTTTGATATTATTTAAAGCAAAGAAAGAGTATTTTTCTTTGTACATTCTTAGTAATATATTCAAGCACTTAATGTAAGTTTCATTATATTCCAAGCTTCTCCTCTTCATAGTATATTGATAGCTGTTCACTGTTCTACAACAAAAAATAATTATAAAATAGCAGTGTAGCATAATTACCAATCTTTACAGACAGTAAAAATATAATTATGATTCATTGATTACATGCCGTCAAGTTGGTGTTAACTGTTAGATGGATGGATGGATGGATAGATAGATAGATGTAGGTAGGTAGATAGATAGGTAGATAGATGTAGGTAGGTAGGTAGATCGATAGATAGGGTAGGTAGGTAGGCAGGCAGGCAGGTAGACTTCTTCCTTCCTCTCTCTCTCCCTCCCTCCCTTCTTTTCTTTCTTTCTTCCCAACATGGTGCTCAGTTCTTTCAATATGGCACCCATCATCATTGTAATTAAGTCCTTCCACCTCTTCTAAATGTCCTCCTTATCTCTTTCCTTTCCCCTTTCATAGCATCATGTTCTTCTCTAGTGAGCAAGGTTTTCACATAAAATGCATCCAAAGTATAAATTGTGCAGCATGGTGGGAACCCTGATTTGATTTGTTTAATGATCCATTTTGTTTGTGTTCTTGGCTAAAATACAAACATAATTTATCACTTTCAGAACAATTTCAGTAGGCATATTTGAATTTTGATAGAGTTCATTTGCTGTAGACTATGAATGTCTGGTACAGAGACAATTCTTTATAGGGGGTCCTTAGGGAATGGCTGTACCTGTGCACTATACCATGCTTCAATTTTGCTTACAAATATAAAAATGATCTCAAATCAATCTCATATCCTTGTGACCATATGGACCCAGTTGTGTTATTTTCTTGGCAACAATATAAAAGTGGCTTGACATTGCCTTTCTGGATGGTAATCTACAGCCCTGATATTCCTTACCCAAGTTCTGTTTGGTTTCACCCTGCTTAGCTTTCCAAAATCACTTCACCACCTACTAATCTTATATTTATTAATTTTATTTCACAGGAAATTAATACTTGATAAACTGCATTGGAATTTTCTACAGGAAATGAAGGAATATAGAAATGATTTTAATAATTATTTAATTAAACAATAATAATACAAGAAATGAAGCAATATAGAAATGATTTTAATAATTATTTAATTAAACAATAATAATAATTCCTAAATATAGGTCATCTGGCTTGTCTCAGTTATGACTTGACTATCGTGGCTCATAATGCTGGTGTTGCTCAGTTTTTACCAGTATGTGGAAGAACCAGTTGTTGCAAAGGATTTAGTTCTGCCAATTTTTACACGTTGTGGGAAGTGCTAAAAAGGAAAAGTAATAAATTGTGTAGTTCCATCATGGATCCCAGAAGGGATAGAAGATGAGACAGCAAGAGAATTTTTGTGGTCCAGTGCCTTTTTCTTCCCAGTTTCTTGTCCTTCAAAATTTCTATTAACAGCTTTTCTCCTTGAGATTCTTTCCCTCTTAAAAATAGAGTTCAACATCTTGGTAAAAAGAAAAATAGTGGTTTCAAGGCCCACGAAGCACATAAGCAGTCATTTTCTATTAATTCATTTTCTGCATTAATTATGAAGTTCTTCCTCATCCCCCCCTATAATGTACACCCAACCTCATATTGTTCCTCGTGGGCTAAAGAATTTCAGAAAAGCAAACCTTCAAATTCATAATCAGCATGAGAGGCAGTGAGTCTACTCCGCCTTGCTGGTGCCATTGGAAGCTGCCCTCCTGCAAGATGGTTTCTGAGATGAGCAACAAGAAATGGACCAACTGTCAAGAAGCTCAAGCAACAGATTTGCAACTAATCGATCAGCAGCAATATTCAATGTTGAACAACATGAGCATGTCTCCAAGAGACAACACATTGGCCTGATTTGACCACCCTGATGAGTCAAGAAAATGTCCTTGATCAAGAAATTTTCATTTCTATCTTATCGCTGAGCAGCTGGATCCTGCTAGGGAAAAAAATAACCACATAAACACGATGTTTCCAGAGAACATTTTATTCATGTTCTTTTCAATCCTTATCACTGTAGCATCTAGTTGGGAGATTCCATAATTCATTGGTGGGATAATTGATGAGCCGTGGTGGCGCAATCACAGTATGAAGAGCGACAGTGGCACACTGGATAGAATGCAGGGTATTTCTGCTGACTGCTGGCTGCCTGAAATTTAGCAGATCAAATCTCACCAGGCTCAAGGTTGACTCAGCCTTCCACCCTTCTGAAGTTGGTAAAATGAGGACCTAAATTGTTGGGGGCAATATGCTGACTCTGTAAACCGCTTAGAGAGGGCTGTAAAGCGGTATGTAAGTCTAAGTGCTATTGCTAAGTCAAGGGCTGCCTGCAGATTCTTCATATCACTTGGTTTTTTTCCCTGAGAATAGTAGCCTACTCTTCCTCTTGTTAGCAAAACATATTCTCCTCATTATGGGGAGCAGGAAGGATGAGAATATTTTGAGGAGGCTGACTGACTAATGAATAGCCACTGGGTGTTTTCCTTCCTATTCAGAATTAGAACCCACCTACCTATGGGAATCTACCAAGGAATAATCAAGGCTGAGAGATAAACATCCATTATTAAACTTACATCCAACAGTGTACGGTGATTTAAGAACAGCTTGCTTCATCGATGTAACACTACTTCCATCTTGGGAGGACAATTTGGCCAGCATTACATAATCCAAGCAAAACATTGGGAGTTGCCAGGCACTGTTGTATCAATAGAAACTGCAAATAAGGAAAATCTTCTAGAATACTCTAGTATTTTTCAGCTCAGCAACTTTTAAGATGTGTGGACTTCATGCCGCTGACTAGGGAATTCTAGGAGTTGAAGTCCACACATCTTAAAAGTTGCTGAGCTAATAAACATCAGTCTAGATGAGTAACCAAACGAAACGGCACACCGGTTTTGCAAGCCAAAGTGCCGGGTAAGGCGGGGGTGAGGGTGGGGGTTGGACTAGATGACCTACAAGGTCCCTTCCAACTCTAGTAATCTGTATCTGTACTTTCCCTGCTGTAACCTGAGAGCAGATCTACAGAATTGGTCTCTGGGCCTTGGTGATGGGGATAGGAAGGTTAAAAAGAGGAGCTCTGCTGCCCTCTAGTGGCTTCTCAAGTTTGAAAAAGTATTTTTCAAATACGTTTACAAAGATAAAAATCTCATCACTTTGTTGATTCCACTTAGCTGCGGGCGTTTGGAGATCTGGCGGGACGGCGGCGGCGGAGGGGAGGGCTCCCGGGAAGGGGAGGGGGCTCCCAAGTGTTCTGTCTTTGAAGAAAAAAGGAATCCTGGCTGTTCGCCCAGTTTCTTTTGCAGCAGCAAAAGGGATGTGCTACAGGCAGACAGATGTTTTCAGTTTCGTTTCCGCCGATCCAGATTGCAGAAATGAAAGTGAAAGATGGAAGGAGTCCGAGCGGAGAAATGGAAGAGGAGAGACGCATCTGCAAGAACTGGTAGGAAAGCCTCAAATGCGAATCTCAACTTCTCATATAGGCGTCTAGAGCAGTAGCTAGAGAGGCAAAAATGTGCTTTGTTTCTGCAAAGGTAGTTTCTGTCTGTTATAGAATAGAATAGAATAGAATAGAATAGAATAGAATAGAATAGAATAGAATAGAATAGAATAGAATAGAATT
>JANHGD010002983.1:2309-12321 GCA_027560375.1 Imantodes cenchoa
ATTGGCACCTTCTGGTCACAGGTTGCAATACTGCAGAAGACTATTATAACATTTTCTTGCTTGAAGTCAACAGAGTCATTAATCTAGAAGTACCAAAAATAACCCCTAAAGCAAACAAAAAACAAATAACCCACAACAATAAGAAAGCTACAATCCAAGAAAAAAAATCTCTTTGGTGAGAAGATAAAACTGGCTATGTAGCTAACTTAAAAAAAACACTATAAAGCCTTATGCCACCAGATAAAGGCAGAATGTACCAATCACCATTGCAAACAGGAGGAAGAACTGTTACACCCAAAATGCCTTCTATAACTTTGTAAATGCCAAATTTAAAGACTCAAAAATTATCCCACCCCTAAAAGGACCTAACGGGAATGAAGCTGTTAAGGCCAATCTCTATGCACAATCTACGAGGTATCTTTCAAAACCAGTCCCTTGCCTGATCTATGGTCATTAGCCAAAGTCATACCTATCCTTAAAAAGGGAGATCCTTGTCTAGTACAAAATTACAGACCAATCTCCTTGTGCTGCATCACCTCTAAAGTCATTGAATTAATTATAAATCAATCCATCACCCTCCACCTAGAGACAAACAACCTGCTCTCTAACAAGCAATTTGGTTTCAGAAAAAAATTGTCCTGTAATTTACAACTCCTACACTGCAGAAACATTTGGACCATCCATCTTGACCAGGGAAAAGCAATAGATGCAATTTACATAGACTTCTGCAAAGCCTTTGATTCAGTGGTACACAACAAACTACTATTAAAACTGGGTTCTTACGGCATTTCTGGATTCGTACACAAATGGATAGCCACATTCCTGTCAAACAGGCAACAAGTAGTCAAATTAGAGAAGGCCCTATCAAATCCAGCACCAGTTAACAGCGGTGTCCCAATGCAGCATTCTAGGACCCATGCTCTTTCTGCTTTACATTAATGACTTATACAATCATATTAAAAGCAGCTGTGTCCTTTTTGCTGATGATGTAAAATTATTCAACACCATTGACAATGCCACTACACTACAAAATGACCTTGACCATGTGTCCAAATGGTCACGGAATTGGCAACTCCAAATCTCGACTAATAAATGCTCTGTCCTAAACATTGTCAATAAAAATCAGAACATCAAATACAGGTTGGATGGAAATGACCTCATAGGCGACCCCCACTCTATCAAGGACAGAGGAGTACTCATCTCAAACAATCTAAGCCCCAGAGCCCACTGTAACAGCATTGCCAAAAAGGCATTGAGAATGGTTAACCTAATTTTGCAAACCTTCTTCTCCAGTAACATTGTATTGCTAACTAGGGCATGCAAAATCTTTGCCAGACCAATTCTCGAATACAGCTCATCTGCCTGGAATCCACACTGTATATCAGGCAATTGAGAGGGTCCAGAGGTACTTCACAAGAAGAGTACACTACTCCTCTATCACAATAGTATTCCTTATGGCACCAGACTTGAAATTTTGGGCTTGGACAACCTGGAACTGTGCCGCCTGCTGTATGATCTAAGCACAGTACACAAAATTGCCTGCTACAATGTCTTACTTTTCAACGACTTCTTCAGCTTCAACCTCAATAATACATGGGAAAACAATTGATACAAATTCAAGATAAACCGCTCCAAACTCGATTGCAGAAAATACGACTTCAGCAATGCCTAGAACGCTCTACGTAACTCCATTGTTACATCCTCTAACCCTCACAGCTTCAACCTTAAACTGTCTGCCGTGGATCTCGCCCTGTTCCTAAGAGGTCTGTAAAGGGGGCATGCATAAGCACCAGCGTGCCTACCATCCCTGTCCTACTGTCCCCATTTATTTAAATTCATTTATTTCGTTCATATTCACGTTTATATTTATCCCTGCTATCTTGTACATGTTTGAACAACTAATAAATACAAATAAATACAAATGTAAAATGAAGAACAAAATTAGTTACTCAACCTTACCCATTGATTTCAATGGATCATCACTAAGCATAACTAATCTGCTCAAGAATGACCAGCAGAAGACAAATTCTCCCTTTTCCTCTCATATAAAGACTTAATAAGTCCTTTTCCTTCACTGCCAAAGATGATGATGTGCTGGCAGACAAAAGTTGTAACATACAGAAATTAGCAAAATATAAGGCTGAATATGCAGCTACATCTTTATCATCACTTAAAATTTCTGTGGGAATGACAAAGCCAGCTACGCATTAGATTGCCTTTGATAACTTTAAAAAAAAAACCTCTCCCATCGGGAGATAAATCTTGGCATAAACAAAGGGATTGGCAAATACCACGGGAGGGACCAGGAACAGCCTTTGTGGCAACTCCCTCCACAGGAGATATAAATAAGGACAACTGGGATGAAGGATTACAGTCGGAATTCCAGTAACAGGCTGTGCAGCTAAAGTGGGGCTTTTCTAAGATTTGGATTCTAAATCTAAATCACTATGAGTTGTGGCACTAAGGGTGGCGGAAGCAGTGTTGGTGGTGGCAGGATCAGTGGTGGCAGGATCAGTGGTGGAGGCAGCATCAAGATTACATCCTCAGGGTCCTCAAGAGGACTTTCTGGAAAATGTTATGGAGGATCCCGGAGTGGATATGGAGGAGGTGGCTTCAGCAGCGGTAGCTGTGGGAGGATTAGTAGAGGGAGAATAAGCTATGGAGGTAGCTGCTATGGTGGTGGCAGCTATGGTGGAGGAAGTTATGGTGGCTATGGGGCGAGTGGATATGGTGGTCCTTGCTATGGCGGTGGAAGCTACGGTGGTGGAAGTTATGGCAGTGGCAGCTATGGTGGCGGTACCGGCTACCCATTCAGCAGTGGTAGTTTTGGTGGTGGTGATGGAGGTCTCCTCTCCACCAACGAAAAGGCAACCATGCAGAATCTTAATGACCGCCTGGCTAATTATCTGGACCAGGTGAAAAGACTGGAAGATGAAAATTGTCAGCTTGAGATCTGGATCAAAGAATGGTATCAGAAGCATGGTGATATTGGACCAGACAAGGACTATGGTCACTATTACCAAGAAATTGACCAACTCTACAATGAGGTATGTATACAACCTGCGATCATAACAAGGGAGATTGCTGCTTTAATGCTATCCACGAAAAAGATGAAGTGGGAAGGCCCACAGAAATGAAAGAGAATTTGGAAGGAGAAATGGCAAGAAGATACAAAGGGAGATCAATATTGTAGGAGAGGAGATAGAAGCAATCATTGTGTAAATAAGCATAGAGTTTAATCCTACATTAGTTGTTCCTTGCACACTAATGTTAATTTAATTCTTCATAATTTGTAGCTTCTCTAAGTTAATGAAAATGAAAATCAATCATATTCCTGCCTCCTTCCCACATTACTATACAGAAAAAAAGCTAATGAGAAAAAAAGACAATACCAGTATAAGAATTTGGTCTTTTGTGGTGGTGGTTGTGGTGGCAGAAACCTTAGGACTGTGCCAGTGATTCACTGAAGTTTGAAATATGAGTTGACAACTGCTAAGACCAAACTTTTCTTTTTCCACGATTGTGCTGCAAATGAGAAAGGTTGCCATAGCAGTCTTGGAAGGAGATATTCTTAGCAGAGGTGACATGAATATTTCAAATTACATCTCCCCTTAGAATGTGGATTACTTCACAAATATATTTTTATCCCCAAAATAAACTTTTGACTAAATTAGGTTATATGAAACAAATAAATCTACCACATTGTGATATTTTAAGCAGATGCTACAGAAACTGAGGCTCCTATGCTCCATTCTTGTTAGATTGTGGTTAATAATGATGGTGATAACCTAAGGATTAGTTATTAACTGGTAATATTATTAATTCTCTAAATTCATTATTTGATCATTCAGTCTGTATTTAATACAGATCAGCCATATAATGTAAAAACAAAACCAAAATAACAGGTTGACGTCAGCAGGGTTTCCAAGAGGTATATTTTAGCAGACATGTTATTTTCTTCCTATAGATTTACTGAGGACATCATATATAACAAGACTGAATTATTTAGAAGTATTTCTTTCGAGATAAAACAAAAAAGAAGAAATATATTAAAGATCAATAGAGCGGTATTAGGCAAAAATGGAATCCCTGGCAGGCAAGAAATCCTGTAGTAATTAAAGGCTATGAAGTACACATATTTTATTTACTTTAAAATGGGAAATGTTATTTTCACTCTTACCCTCTGTGTTTTAGGATTTCTTGGTTACTTTTCTAGCAAGGTATTTTAAAAAAATCCCAGACTAGAATATTGGTAGACATCAGTTTGGGAAGTAGATTCAAATCCTTATTGGCCATAATGAAAGGAAGCAGGAAGCACAGGTGATTTCAACGTCTACTGCACAGAACTCTCCATGTAGGCGTTGATTCAAGTATGTGTGTTCACTGCTTCGTACTTGGAACACCAAATGGCTATAGATGTGGTTAGTCAATCAGTGATTCTTCCTTTTCAAATGGTTTTCAATGGGAACTGCCACAAACTCAGCAGCCAGAAAAACTGAATAATGTTGGTTGCATAGATGCAGGAGGTCATGCCTTCAAATATAAGCAAAACACAATAGATATCCATAAAATCAGGCCTGAAAAGTAGAACTAATATCAAACCAAAAAATAATAGGAGAAGAAAGACAGAAGAAAAAGAAAAATGTGTTACCTTTTCAGATTTTACATTTCTTAAAGTGTAATCTTACAGACAAATGGAAACCACGTATTTGAACATCCGTTGTAACAAGCAATCAAAACAATCATAACATTTTACTTATTACTGCGTCATAAACATCTCTATTATTTATTTATTTTTCAGCTGGTTGCTGAAACAGATGATTATAACAAAATTCTGCTGAATATAGATAACACCAGGATGACTGCTGAAGATTTTAAGTTGAAGTGAGTATGAGTCACTTCTTATTTGCTTCCTTCTAATCTTGCTGCACTCAGTGATTTACCTGAGGAAGGATACACCACTTTATTGATTGCAAACTCCTAATAATAGTACAATTCAAAGGTTCCCACGTGTTTCACACAATCACATAGTGTGAAGTGTGCCTTTTCAGAATTTCTACAGCTTAAAGTGCTTTTTGGGGAAGACACTCCATTTCATCCACTTTCTTCCCTGTTTTTCCATGTGTTCTTTTTACTCCTTAAATAAACAGCCAATCTTCAATAATCTCTGAGCATCTTCATTTTTCATTGTACTTTGAGGGATTGTTGACCTTCTTCCAAGAGGTTTTGTTTTTGGCACACTTTGTGCAAATGTGGTAATCATGATACCTCCTGTAATCTCTCCTGTGAAATAGATATAACACTGAAGCTGGTCTCCGTCAGAATGTGGAAGCTGACATTAATGGATTACGTCCACTCTTGGATCAACTCACTCATGCCAAGTCAGATCTGGAAACTCAGTTTGAATCCCTCAAAGAAGAGCTGATATGCCTTAAGAAGAATCATGAGGAGGTAAGAGCACCAGTGAACAGAACTCTAACATTCAGAGCTTTTCGGATAATAGACCATCTACCACCCAGTTTGTTTGGGAACAAAACTCAGAGACTGAATTGGGTGACACCCAAAAATATTTCACTGCTGTTCCTTGATGTATCTTGGACCAGGCAATACTTCTGTAGTAAAGAGTCAGTGACATAATTCCCAGCCAAACAGCATGCAGGAAACAATGTCTTTCAAGTGGCACCTTGCCCTTCATTTTGTGAAGATGTAGCAATCTACTTTCTCACCAAATCTCATATTTCCACATTTTATAGGCCTCCTTCCTCTTTTAGAGTAGAAGAGGGGTGTGTTTGTGTGTGTGTGACAGAGAGAGGGAGAGACAGACAGACAGACAGACAGACAGACAGACAGACAGACAGACACAGACAGACTTGGAAAAAATCCCTGGTTTTTTGTTTCAGTGTAGTAAAGGCAACAATAGCCATCTGTTTAAAATAAATTATAATGGGATTATTTGACTTCCAGAGCGCCAACAGAAAAGATAAACAATGAAGTCAATTGGTCTTTTGGTTCAGTAGGCAAATTCAGAATTTGGGGAGCAGGTTTTTCCTTTAACATTTACAAAACTGTTGCCACCATGAGTCTGAGCAACCCAAAGGGCCCATACGTGAGAAAATAAAAATATTGGCTACTGCTACCCATGATTCTTATGATTCACGTCTTCATCCCCATTGCTACAGACACTGAGAGGACTCCGAGGCCAGAGAGGCCATGGTGATGTCAGTGTTGAAGTGAATGCTGCCCCTGGACAAGACTTGAAACAACGTTTAGATCAGCTCCGGTGTGAATATGAAAACATCATTGAACAAAACCGAAAAGAGGTTGAAGCCTGGTATGAAAGCAAGGCAAGTGAAATATATTTAAGCAGTCTGTTCCTCTTCCAGGGATCAGAAAATGTAAACTCTTTTCATCACCAGCAACATATAGAAATATTTTGTAGGCTTTGATTGCAAGAGCCTAACAGAAGCCCAAGTTGCAGGTTACAAGAAATAGCTAAATATCTATTTCTACATCCCCAAGACATCGTAGAAACAATCTGAATAAGGTTGGGGAAATGGGTGCTGAAAAGCTGGAAATATGGGAGTCAGAGTCCAACAAGAGTTGTCTGAAATTGCAGGTTGTGAGAAAGAAGTGATTAGCATTATTCTTAGCATAAGAACAGACTTGATCAAAAGATCATTGATAGTAATAGCTCAATTTATGGGAAACCCATAAATAAGGAGGAAACCACAACTATAACCCCTTTCCCATCCCTTCCCTCAAACAAAACATGCAATCAGTCCCATTGAAGGGTTGTGCAGTTGGAGCAGTGCAATGGAGTAGAGGCTATGAAAGAGGGGCTGTGGAAGGACAAGGGCTTTGGAGAAAGAAAGAAATGGACTAGCCTGTTAGGATGCATCAGGTATTTTCAGAAGAAGCCTTCTTAACGTGGTCTAATTCCACTGCCACTCCTCCCAATTTTCCTATGGCACCTACATTGCCTTCTTCTTTTTTCTTATTTTTATTCCTTTTGCATCTTTTAGATGGAAGAGGTTCGCCAACAAGTGAGTTCAAGTGATCAGGAGATAACTTCAAGCAACCATCAACTTTCAGAACTGAGAAGAGAGTACCAAACCCTTGAGATTGAGCTCCAGTCTCAGATCAGCATGGTACGTGGCAGCATGTGGAAATGATTAGAGTCAGCAATCATCAAATGATTGTCTAGTAACTAAATATTTCTATACTCCATACCCCTCTGCTAAAAGAACCTCAGCATTTTCTTGAAGAGCAGGTCCTATGTGTTGCCTTTCTATTTTCAGATTCAGTCTATGCAAACCAATCTGGAGGATACAGAACGTCGCTACAACATGCAGCTACAACAGATTCAGACTATGATTGAACCAGTAGAAGGAGAATTAGCTAGCATCCGGTGTGAGATTGAAAGTCAGAATCAAGAGTATCAGCTACTCCTTGGCATCAAGACTCGTCTGGAACAGGAAATCTGTCAATACCGCCGATTGCTTGAGGAAGGGCAGCAAGAAATGTATGTTGACTAGGAAATGTAGAAAATGTGAACTGATTGCTTTCCAGAAAAACTCTGTGCTCTTGAACAGAGCTTGTTGATAATCATTTATCATTAAATCATAAGCATCTCCTGAAAGGTTCTAGCCCTTTTAGGGTGTCATATTATACTTAACTTGTGAGCATTCTCCATAACCTTAACACAAATCTTACTGACATTGCTCCAGTGACATTTTTTATCAGAAGTTACCATTGCCTCTAGAGTAAAGTAATTTACTGCGGAATTTCAGTTCATGTGGAAGGCAAGAAGAGTAGAGTCAAGTTGTACTCAAACTCCAGTTTTGTTGGTTTCCTTGTGAACTGAAATTCAGTAGTATTACGAGTCACTGGAAAAAACAGGACTAGAAACAGAGATTATGCAATCTACTTAGAAGATGGGAACTCTACAGGTATAATGCCTAAAGAAGGTCTGTGAATTAAGAAGGAGAGAGGTGATGAATAACCATAGCGAACAAAGCTACAACATTGCCATGAATTGACTTAGACCACTAGTCCATGTAGACAAGTACTGACAAGTACTGATCTCCTAGAATTTAGATAGAATTATTTCCCATCTTAAATTATAGTTTTATTACTGAGCTTGATGCTAAAGTCATAATAGTTAACTTTATTTGAGGGACGGGAATTCTTCTCCTGGGTAAGAGTTTCTGTTATTGGTTGATGGATGGATGGATGGATGGAATATTATTTTAGAAATATGTTGTATTATAACAGATTCTTTTTCTCTTCTTCCAGTGGCTCAGGAGGATATGGAGGAGGACTTGGAGGTGGTAGAAGAGGTGGAGGAAGCATCGGTGGAGGAGGTGTTTGTGTCGGAGGAGGTGTCAGTGGAGGAAGCCACGGTGGAGGAGGTGTTTGTATAGGAGGAGGTGTCAGTGGGGGAAGCATCAGCGGAGGAGGCGTCTGTGTAGGAGGAGGAGGCATTGGTGGAGGACATATTGGAGGAGGAATTTCTTCACGTCCTCAGTCCTATCCTACGTCTTCACATTCCCAGGCATGCAAAACAGGTGAGAATTAGGAGCCGATGTGGCTCAGTGGATAGAGTGCAGTACTGCAGGCCACTGAAACTGGCTGCTAGTTCAGCAGCTCAGCAGATCAAATCTCACCAGGCTCAAGGTTGACTCAGCCTTCCATCCTTCCGAGGTGGGTAAAATGAGGACCCAGGTTGTTGGGGGCAATATGCTGATTGGGTAAACCGCTTAGAGAGGGCTGTAAAGCACTATGAACCGGTATATAAGTCTAAGTGCTAAGTGCTATTATGACCACCTTGTTTTCCCCCTTTTTTTTTCTTGAGGGAAAGAATAATATTAATTAGTAAAGGTGACTTTAAATGTGGGTTACTTGTTTTTATAAAAATGGGGAAAGTATGTAGAATCTGGTTAACTATGGAAAATCAGAAATAGGAGAGCCAGAAAATTACCATGCTGCATCTGACCATTATTTATGCAGCTGTTTAGCATGCTAAGAAATTATGTATCATTTGATTTACAAATAATATGGCCTCTGTTTTTTACTATCCTCATCTAAACTGGATTATTTAAATGGGGTTTAGCCCAACATAACAGCTACATGTTACCATCCCAGTCTTCTCCTGTAAGTTTTGAAATTTTGTGAGGTATTTTATTTCATCGGCAAACATTTTTTACAAAGAGTTACCAAGTTTTTTCAACATTTACTTTTAAAGGGTTTTTTTTTAACACTCTCCTCCCAATACACACTTTTTGGTCCTGGAGTCTCACTCCTTTTTGGAGGATTGCCTTTGATGGGCTACTGAAAGCCACAGAAATCCCAAATCAGCAGTGCCCACCTAAACAAGGGACGGAGCTTTGATCACATGGCTCATAACCGTCTTCTTCTCAGGTGTGAAAGACAAGGTTCACATGTGAAGGTCCAATTAAACTTTTTTATTGCTAAAAAGCCTATGCACAGGAATTTTCTCAACTAATGCTTAACACCTGCTTGGATTTAGACAGGTTCAATGGAATTCAAGGGAGGTTGGACTTGGTCCACTTATGGCTACCTAGAGATCAATCTTCTAATTCCATCCCAGGTTTTTTTTACTCCTTTTCCTACACATCTTTTCTACCACCCTGTCCAGATGCCCTTGCCTTCTATCTGGACAAAGATAGGTTACCTTTGAGATGAAACAAAGAACATTGAATGATATCATCTGAAAGATGATCATAAATTGAAATAAATATTGTTTTGTTCATTTAGATTAGTCCTAAAAAACTTTCAGAACTCCCTAAGGCAGCTTGCCTGTTTTTCCAGAAAGTTACAAGAGGATTTAATTTAAATGCATTTATAACATTTGCTGCTGTTCAGAATCTGAAATGCTTTTCTTTTCAGTAGTTTTTTAAAATATCAAAAGTAGTATAAACCCCATAATCTCAAAGGGATTGTTGGTTGCTTATTTCATTCTATTGAAATAAAGAAAGTCTCTGCAGGGAAT
>JANHGD010002984.1:4377-22965 GCA_027560375.1 Imantodes cenchoa
TGTAAAAATAAAAAAAACTTTGGGAAAAAAAAAAGAAATAGCCCCATTTTTTTTTTCCTCTTCCTCAGCAGTTATTTCCATCTACAAAAAATAAACATGAGGAAAAAAAACTAAGTGACGGATTTGAGAGTAACTGCAAATATTGGTTGGCTGATAAACTAAGTTAGAATGTAGGGGCCTTAATTCAAGCTGTTCAAATGCAAATCTTTGATAATCATCCGAGGTTTTCTTCCCATTCTTTCATTCCCTTTCTGCCCAAAATTCATCTAATAGCTATTTAACAATAAAGTGCTGAAAATACAAGTGATTGTGCTTCCCAGAATAAGGGATCAATAAATGCTAGGCACAATCTATACTTCTGAAAAAGACAATTCTCTATGTTTATTGGTGAGTGGAAACCCCGTATAGACATTTTGCATAAAAAAAGAAAAATAATTTATTTTATTTATTTATTAAATTTTTCAACCATTTCCCTGTGAGGAGAATTCAAATCATGAACTTATGATTTATGGTTTTGATGATTAAGTCAGAGAGATTTTAGAAAGAAGAGGGCCGTGACATAACTTTATAGAGAGAAAGATCTAATTATAATTGTATTTATGACTTGTAAAACAGATCATAAGCCAAAGTCACTTGTTTATGTCTTTTTTCTTTTGTTTCTATTTTTCTGCAGTTGTTTCATTCATTTTTGTTTCTTTTTCTTTTTGTTCCATTTTGGTTTCTATTAGTTTTAATCTTCTGTTTAAAATTTTCAAGAAGTTTATATTAAAAATATAGTTCTGAAACTAGGACCAGGACCATCTGTTTCTAAAAGGGTTTTCAATTCACAAAGTAAAAGACACAGTTGATTTGAGTTTGCTTCCTTGTAACCACATCCATGCAGGATTTTTTGGAAACAGGATTTCTTTATTTTATCCCAACTCTAGAATTTCCGGGTGGCCCTCAGACAAGTTACCAACCAGAAACAACTCTTCTTAGCTTCTAGGATTAGCTATGGCTGACTAGGTATTCCTACCCACTGAGGCAAATAAAACTAATTTATTGTGGCCAGAAAGTAGAATAAGCTTTCTGTGTGGCTTATTTTCCATCCATTACAATAATCTGACTTTCCAACTGCTTTCAATCAATTCAGCTAATAATTGGATGGAAAGAGGACAATATTCTGCTCTTCAGCAAATATTGAATTATTTTATCAAAAGGTGAAGAAGAAACTAAACTCATCCTACAGGAACAATGTTTATCTCCTCCTTTTGAAAAGGAAAAGCATGACATAGTTAAGAATGAAAGAAATCTAATTATGACATCAATCCAATCACTTGTGTCTTTAGGATGTCATGGAAAAAGGAGATGGTCTTATTCCAATTATGAAGTCATTCTACAAGCAAAGAACAAATTAAAGACTGTATAAAATGGGCTACATTTTTTGGTGATAATATACAACTGGAACAGTGGGAGAACATGTGATTGAGAAAGGACTGAAATTTACACTGTGTCTTAAAGATAATTTTTATAAAATGATATATTGTTGGTAGATGTAACCAAAAAGAAACCCCTGTCTAGAATGTACAAAGATTCTTCAGACTTATGATAGATATATTACCAAAGAAAAGAAATATTGTATTATGTTTAGTACTGGTAGATATCTTAATAAGGCAAAATTTTAGAATCCATTACATATAAACAATACAGAAGATTTTAAAAATTCATATACAATTGAAACCAGAGACTTGTTTTTTGAAATTGGTGGATAGGCATCTGGGGAAAAAATCATGGAACTTTGTTTCTTCACTTCAGAGATAGGACATTGTTTAAATTTAACAGTGACTGGAAATCCCTCATTGACTCTTTGTGTGAAACAATGAAAAATGAAGCGGATAATTAAATAATAGTAGTAGCAATAGCACTTATATATGGCTCCATAATGCTTTACAGCACTGTCTGAGAGGTTTACAGAGTCAGCATATTGCCCCCAACAATTTGGGTCCTCATTTTACCGACCTCGGGAGGATGGAAGGCTGTCAACCTTGCAACCTATTGCAAGCTAATTCACTATAGCAGTGAATTAGCTTGCAATACTGCATCCTAACTATTGTGCCACCTCATAGAAAATGTAAACAATTCTGTAACCATCGACTAAGAGGTTAATTTACTTACACTTATAAGTATAATTCATACTTATAACTGCTATAAAAGAAAACCTGATCATTTCTTTCTTTTTTCCAGAGCTAGAGCCCCTGGTGGCACAGTGATTACAATACAGTATCGTAGGCAAATTCTGCCCACTACCAGGAGTTCTATCCTGACTGGCTCAAGGTTGACTCAGTCTTCCATCCTTCCAACGTGGGTAAAATAAGGATCCAGATTATTTGAAGCAGTATGCTGACATTGTAAATTTCCCAGAGAGTGCTGTAAAGCACTATGGAACGGTATACAAGTGCTATTGCTATTCTTCTATCTCTTTGCTCTTTTCCTCTTTCTTTGCTCTTTTTCAGTCTCAATATTAATTCCTGTTAAGTTTTTATCCTGGTTTCAAAATTCTAATAGGGTTTATTAAAAAATCAATAAAGTCACTCTAGGTGCATTCCACTGAAACTGTTGTAATCTGATTTAATCCATTTCTCTTCCCCTATTGCATAAATTGTCAGTTGTTACACATTTAATCATATTTAACTCTCTTTAAATGTTCAACAAAGAGAAAAAAATATGATTGAAATGAGATGGTTTGTTGCTGAAGATCAAGGAGAAAGGTGGTTGTTTTATTTCCAATTTAAAGTTACAAATCATATTAGATAATAGAAATCCACATTTGCAACCAGTTATGATTTATAAGGCTTTAATATAATTGTCCATTGATTATGTAGCATTATAAAGTTATAATAACTTGCTGGTCATTTTCAGAGTTAAGTGTGGGGAAAAAATCATCACCTATTTTCATTTCTATGGCTCACAGGGTAAATACAACTTTAGAGATCTCAAAGGATTAGCAGAGCATATGGTACAATCCATTACCTAAAAGAAGAATTCAGATGCAGACTATATATAGAACCAGGAGGGCAAAAAAAACAATTTAGTCTGGGCTGAAATTTTGCACGCTTTTAAATGCTTGAAAGAAAGGTAAAACAAAACAAAAACCACAGTATTTTCATTGGGAGGAAGCATACTGCTTCTTTTTGCCTATCGGCCCCTCCAGGAGTCATCCAAGGCAATTAATTTTTTATAGCTGACAAATTATATTCTATATGCATAACATATTTTTGCTGATAATGAAAATGAAGGGAGACTAGTATAGATCTATTTCAAGCTATTTAGCTCTCGTCGACTAGCCATACCCTTACTGGGATTTGAACCTGGGCAGTCTGCATAGATACAGATAGAGAATCTTTTAATTGATTTTAATATACTAATATGTTTTATATTATATAAAACTTCCTTTTTACAAACCTATAGTCCCTTATTTTGAGGTAGAGTCATTTATTGGCTGGATGCCCTTCCTGATACCTACACGGAGTTCACTACAAATATGTTTTCTTTGCGCCCTAAGAGCCTAGGATTGAACTCTCAACCTTCCAAGTTGTAGATGGGCATCTTCACCACTAGGCCACCACACTGCTCATATTCTATATTCTATAATATATACTAATTATATATGTAAGACTTCAACAAGAAATCCAGAAAACTGACAGCCTATAAAATGCAAATTGTTAGAATAATGAAAATATTGAAGATTTTAAAGAATAGAGTCAGAAATTAAGAGCCACAGTATCAACAATGTCTTCTGCTTCTAGGGATAGGCTACAATATGTCTGAAAGCTATCATTATGGAAATGATAGATATAGCACAAATTTTATCTGAAAGTAGATTTACAACTAATAGGCCAAGAGAATTGCTTACAAAAAGCTATTTCACTGGATCTACAAAAGAAAAGTGGGCTTGTTTAATCAAAGTTAAAACTAGCTATATTGTTATTCCTGGCAACCCTTTAAGGACTTTCTGCTGATGCAGGGGCTGACAGGATGATGCTTTATGACTAAGGGGATATATGGGATGAAGAGATAATTGTTTGCAACCTTAGAGAATAGAATAGAATTCTTTATTGGCCAAGTATGATTGGACACACGAGGAATTTGTCTTTGGTGTATATGCTCTCAGTGTACATAACGAGAATAAAATATATTCATCAAGAATAAAAAGATACAACACTTAGTGATAGTCAAGGTTACTAATAAGCTATCAAATCATACTAGGAAACAAAAACAATATAAATTGTAAAGATACAAGCAACATGGTTATAATCATGTGGGAAGAGATAGGTACTAGGGAGGATGAGAAGAATAATAGTAATACAGTCTGTCTAAGTAAATCATTTGACAATGTTGTGGGAATTAATTGTTAAGCAGTGATGGCGTTTGGGGGAAAACTGTCCTTGTGTCTAGTTGTTCTGGTGTGCAGTGCCCTATAGCGTCGTTTTGTGGGTAGAAGTTGAAACAGTTTATGTCCAGGATGGGAGGGGTCTGTAGATATTTTCACAGTCCTCTTTTTGACTCGTGCACTATACAGATCTGTGTATACAGAGAAAGTGAAGAGTCACCAAATATGTTTCTCCTTGTGATGAAAGATATATTTCTTTTGTCTTTATTATATCCTCACTTTTTTCTTTTTCCTTTCACTTGTTCTCTTCTCTTTAAGTTTAGTTTGTATTGGATATTATATTATAATTAAAATGATTAATACAAGAATATATAAAAATTTTCTCTGTCATTATATATTAAGCTGCAAAATATAAACTTTTCTTCATTCCACCAAACTTGTACAAGTATTAAAAATCTGCTAAACCAGTTCAAATACAAATATCTGAACAAGAATTAACAACAAAATATTGCCATAAAGGAAATTGCAGTTAAGGACAGAGGCATCAACAATTTTAATTAGCATACCTTAAAAATGCCTTCAAAAATTCTGGATAATGGCACAAATCTACAGCAACATTCTTTCTGGGAACCATTCCCACTTCTTACGTTAGCACTGTAACCTAGATCAGGTTCCCTGAACTTGATTGAAGTTTTTAAAAAGTGTACTTTGGAGAGATAATGATGATGTAAACCACTCAGATTTACTTAGTAGAGATGGATAATGTAGAAATGATAGATAGATGAGAGGGGGGGTTGGGAGGGAGGGATTGAGAGACAGACAGACAGACACGGAAGGAAAGAAAGGGTACTCTTTGACATAAAATAACTCATAGGAACTATATTCTACGTAGCAAATACGCAGGGCTGGGAAAAAGTATCTGCTGTATTCTTAAACATGTTGCCAGTCAGACCAGAAAACTATTCTCTAGCTCAGGGGTGTCAAACTCAAGGCCCGTGAGCAGGATCAGGCCCATGGGGGGGCACATCCCCCCCCCCGAGCTCAGTTTTCGGTGGCGGAGGGCGGCAGGAGACCATCGTAGTTGAAAACAGAGCTCATGAGCCCATTTTCGCTGGCAGAGTGCTCAGGCCACCACAGATGCTCCTGAAATGAGTGATGTCAAGTTGCCCATGCCTATCACGGCCCCTCAAGGTCAAACACAACCCTGATGCGCCCCTCAATGAAATAGAGTTTGACACCCCTATTCTAGATAGATCAAGGATTTGAATTCTTTAAATAAAAACATGTTTATAAGACTATAAAAGTCTCCCTGCAAGTACTGATACAGTCTTCTTCCTGAACCTTATTATGTTAGCCTTCTTTAATTCAGTTGCACTTGCTGTACAGTTTGACTGCCTATAGATTATGCCACTAATTTTATAGCTGCTACATGATGTATGCCTAATTCACTCTTAGTATATCTAATCCACAGTTAATCCTTGATCCTTATTTTGAAAGAAAATAAGAATAACTTTGAGGAAAACTAGGACACTCTAAAAAGTGTCAAGAGGCAAGATCAGAATATCTATTTCCAAGCAATAATTTCCATATAGTCCTGAATTTGGACAACCTGACCTTCAAAATCTGAATCATTATCTTCATAGAACTTGCGAGATAAAAATATTCATGTAGTCATTAAGGAGCATAATATATTAAGAATATTTTCTGTGGCAGACTTGCTCTGTGGAATGATCTTCTTCCCACAGGGTTTAGATAACCATGTCCTTGTTAGTTTTCTGGAAAGTTTATAAATTCTGATTTGTCCTTCAGGTGTTGTGTCAGGACAATAAAAGGGCTTGCCTTCTTAGAGGCTGAGTTTGCACTGGATTGAGCCCAGTCATACGATACGTTGTTTGATACGTTGACTATTTTATTTTATTGTTTTTTTATGATATGGTTAACCTGCAACCATTGTTTTTCATTTAATTTTATTTGGTCTACACCACCTAGAGCTATAATTATGTGAGCTGGGTGGAAATGCAAATCTTCTAAATAAATATAAATGCTGCTGAAATTCTAATGGATATTAAAAATGGACAACAGCTCAGGATTAACAACTAAGGAGTCTATGCAGGATTATCAGGATGCCTACCAGAGCAGCATATAAGTGAGGTTTTAAAAAAGAGAGAGAGATCTGAATGACAAAGAAATGAATGCACCATTTTTCTCCAACACAATTACATCCAATTCTCTTACTCAACAGCTCAGATTTTTCATACATTAGTTTTGCAAGCATTCATATCGTAAATTATGTTGAAGTTTCCCTGATAATGTGAATAGAAGGATAAAAAAAGAATAGCAACGTAAGAGCTCTGAAGTATCAGCACAAACCTTAGTTAAGGTACTTTGTTTCTTTGTGGGAGTATTTTAGGGAACAAATAGATGACTAAAATTCAAGGACAATTTTCTTATTGTAAATAAAATAAAAATTCTGAGCAATCTAATTGGTCTGTGCTTCTAAATTAATGCCTTGAACAGTTGCATTTTTTTCTTTCCATCATATCAAGCCATTTGTAATCAGCAATGTAAGATTGATTATGTGAATGTGGATGTTTGCTTAAGAATGGTTACACTTTTATTTATTTATTTATTTTAATGGATTTATATGCCGCCCATTCCCAGGGGACTCTGGATCTACTTTAGATCAATGTATTTGAGTGCTGACTGTTGATATAACAGAGCCTGGAGATGCATATTGTTATGGTATAGAGAGGAACTGGGAACAGCACAGTTCTCACACTAAATGTTCCACATACAGTCCTTTCAGAATTTTAGAAACATTAACATTCTGCAGTGTTGTTAGAAGTTCTGAATGAAATTGCCTACTAAACAGTTGTAGTAGATGTTGTAACACTGAAGCATTATTAAAGGTCAATTCAGCTCCAGCCTAATTATAATTTCTGTTGTTTTTCTTCCAGCTGGACTCAGCTAATAGAACCTAGACTCCCTTGTAATATTTTGCTTTTAATAGTTAGCTCCCTTCCATTGAAGTCAACAAAAGCGCTTTAGAAATCATTGAAATGTACAACAGATCAAGCTGCAGGAAGCCAATTGTTATGCATTTTCATCCATGAAGCTTTTTGACTCCAACAGTTCCCCAAAAGGACAATTACTTAGAGTAAATGAACAATCAGGAGTCTGATAGCACCTTTTCTAACACATTTTATTAAAAAGGAAAAAATGGTCTTTCTAATTTTTTTTATCACCATTCAGCTCTTCTTGTACAATATCTAAATCAAGAAGCTTAAAGTAACTAACGCTACCCCAAACTGAAATCTTCTCACATATTTGATACACAACTTCATAATATTATAATAATAATCTTACGTAGCTTCTTCTCCAGTGATATCACACTACTAACCAGAGCATACAAAACATTCGTGAGACCAATCCTTGAATACAGCTCATCTGTCTGGACACTGCATATCGGACATAAATATATTAGAAATAGAGATACTTTACTAGAAGAGTCCTCCACTCCTTACTCACAACAGAATACCTTACGCAACCAGACTTGAAATCCTGGGCTTAGAAAGCTTAGAACTATGTCACCATCGGCACGACCTAAGCATAGCTCATAAAATTATCTGCTACAATGTCCTTCCTGTCAACGACTACTTCAGCTTCAACCACAACAATACACGAGCACTCAACAGACGTAGTTCTAAGCTTTCAAGGCCTAGGATTTCAAGTCTGGTTGCATAAGGTATTCTGTTGCGAGTGGAGGAGTGGAGGGCTCTTCTCCATCATGGGTAGAGCCAGCATTCAGGATGGGACATACCAAAGCCAAATGCCCCCCAGGTGGGAATAGTCCAAGTCTGCTTTAGTGGGACTCCTTGTGGACCCTCTGCAAAACCCTCTGGACAAAGGCCACATCCACTGTTGTGTACGAATCGATCTTGTAATGGCATATAAACTGAGAAGGCGATGCCCAGGTAGCTGCCCGATACACCTCCTCTAAGGACGCCTGGGTCACCCAGGCCGCAGAAGTCACCACTCTATGGATAGAGTGGGCCATAATCCCCACTGGTGTCATCATCTCAGAGCTCATACACCTTAGCAATCGTACCTCATATCCAATGGCCAATAGTCGTGGAGGAAACTTTCAGACCCACTGACTTCAGCAAAAAGGCCACCAGAAGTGCCTCTGTCTTATGGAACTGGCATGTCCTGTCAATGTAAATACGTAAGGCCCTGCGTACGTTCATCATGTGCCATAGTCTCTTCGATGGATGGTCTGAGCTCGGGAAGAAATTGGGGAGGATGAGCTCCTGAGCCTTGTGAATTGACTTTGAGTATGAAAGAGGGGTCTAACTGGAGAATAACCTGGTCCAAATGGAAACACACAAGTCCTTCCGAATGGAGAGCACTGAGAGCTCAGAGATCCGATGAGCCGATGTGATCGCCACCAGGAAGGCAACCTTGTATGACAGATACCAGAGATTAGCAGATCTCAGCGGTTCATAAGGAGGCCATCAGTGACTGTAAAATTGCAGGGTCCAAAGGAGCCTGAGCCCCTGCAGAGGAGACCCCAGATGAGGAGGGCACAACTGGAGCCTTGGAGCCCTGGGGAACCTCAAGAGCTGGAGGGTGAGTGGGCCTTGGAAAGCTAGCTGACCCCCAAATGTCTGCATTGCCCCTATTTAAGGCAAGATTGTCTAGAGCAAGCTGCTCCCTTGAAGGTGAGATGAGCTGTTTGGCCTCTGGGGCCCTTAAGGAGGTGCCCTGATTGAGGGAAAATGATGGCTCATGAGCCGAAGCTTGGCTGCAGAACCTTGTCAGGACCTTGTCCCTGTGCCACTCCACCCTCTCCAAGACCTTAGAATCCCGTGAGTTGTAAGAAGACCCTGCCACATTTTGATTAGAAGGGCCAGGTTGGTCCTCATCAGGGGCATGGCCATTGATTTTCTGCAGCCATTTGCCCCATGGTTTCTCCATCAAATCGGCTCCGTGCACCATTTTGAAGGCCGAACCAACAGGTGTTAAAATGGCCCCCACAATTGTCAGAGGGAAACTGGTGGGCTGACAGGAAGCCAAAAAGCTGTTGGTGCCAACCAGGGCAAGTCCAGGCACCTGAGGTGAGCCTCATATATGCCTCTGTCAATTTGCCGACCAAGAAAAGGCTCAGAAGCCTCTAGGTCAGTGGGCTGGCAAGTATAAGCCGAGGAGACTGCGTGAGCTAAAACTCAAGTGACTGTGCCAGTCTTTTCCTCAGGCCGCCAATGCTAGGTGGGAAGGCAGCATCCACCCTAGCCGTGGCAACAATGAGTGGCAGGTCCAAAGTGGTGAGAGGGAGGGGAGGGAGTCAGTGGAGAAGCCTCCCCATGGCCAGACAACTGGGAGCAACTCTCCTGAGATGGAGCAATGAAAGATCAGTCACTGTGCCCTGCCGCCTCAAAAACAGTCATCCGGCTTGGGAACCTCCAATGCCATGCCACCCCGTTCGGTCCGTAACAACTGCCAAACTGCAGGGAGATACCGCTCCAATGACAGACCAGGACAAGCCCTTGATGGTCAATGTCAATTAGAGGTAACGAAGCCTCTGCCACGGCAGGAGCCAAAGCTCAGCTGCCAATCGCTCAAAGTCCTGTGTTCTGTCAAGGATTTGAAAAAGATTCACGATGCAGAAAGACCAATCCGATCAATTGAACTAGCAAGGAAGGTTTAAAATTCGCAATTCAGGAAGGGAAAAAAAGGTAGCTACAGTCTGAGGACCAAGTTGAAGCTGGGTCCTAGGAGGTAACAGACTTCTAAAAGTAACAGACTCGGTCCTCATTCTGAGCGGACAAGGACAACTGAGTGCCGGCTCCACCCACGATGAGAATGCTATTTCTACTTTTTTCTTTCCATCTTTCCCAGCCCTGTTTTTTCCTGTTCCCCAAATAGAATGCCATTAATGCAAGCACACACATAAATCTAACAGTAATGTAATAAAGAGTACATAGTAAACCAGATCTTATCTGCTTTCCTGGAATTGACAAAAATCTGGATTTATCTTACAGAAGAAAGGCATAGAACTAAAGAAAAACAAAACATTTTATGTATATTGGATGACAATTTAATTCAGAAAACCAGATAAAATGTAAATCCAGCTAAAGAAAGCAATTGTGCAGGCTGTGCCTTAGAACATCTTTTTCCTTCGTAATAACTTTAAAACAGACCAACCTTTTATCTTCCCAAAAATTTAGCTCAGGTAACCTGGGTCCTAATGTTGTACTCTCACAGGTGTTTAATGTGGCCACAGTGGCAAATAATACATTAGACTGATGTAAAATATGAAATATGTTTACCCACAAATCTTACTAAGGAAAATAGGAGAATTTGAATTACAAAGTGTTGCTAACGTGTGTTTGTTTTTTGTTACATACAGTTTTGTTCCTGCATTTAAGCTAAATTAAAATAATATTAAAAGCATCATTTTTTAAACTCTTGGATGATCGCCTGTCATAAATAACACATAACATTCAAATATAGTCTGATTATCAAAATTTCTCCAGGACAGATCACAAATTTAGTACAATTATTATCTGAAATGAACTAGTGCATGATAAAACTAATAGGAAATGGTTTTTTTGGATACAGTAAATCAAAGCTAATGAACCATACATTGGCAGTTTTATGTTGTAGGTTCTAATTAGAAGGTATGTTAATGAAATTAGGGCATTTATTTAATTGCTGTGAACAATTATTTTCAAATTAAGGCTGGCAATTAGAATCTATGATTAAGCTCAGAGAATATGTTTTCTCCTGTCCCACAGATAACTTATTTTGCTCAATGTGCTGTACTTGGTAGTCAACAATGAAAAGTATCTGTCAATTAACCAAAGTAAATCACATGTCAGGCCTGGTGTAAATCTTGACTGAGCACACATTAGGGAAAAAAGCAATTTATTTTCTATCTCAGTATTTAAGAAACTTAAGATCACCTAGGAATGCATTAAGCCACTTTCTTTTCCCCTTTTCTTGGCAGGGGGAACTAAATTTGAATGTAAATTGGGGCTGATAAGGTCAAAGAAAAACTGTAATTATCATTTATATAACTGGTTTATGCACCCAATCTTTACTTCCCAGCTAAATATTTTCCCTCTATTTGCATATAGATTTTCACCATTAGAGTTTAAGATGCAATACCATGGTCTCTGAGAAAATATCCTTGAGACACAGGATATTAAAGAACTTGTCTTTAAGAGGAGAAGGAAATGTGCAGACACAGGAGAATAACAATCCCATGGAGACAATGAAAATCTACTTCCATTGGTCCTCTTTCACTCATGCTCTTTTTGGAAAAAGAAGCATGTCAAATACATGCTGGTGATCAAAGCAGATCTGGGATTTTCAAGATCCAAAGCTCTCTCATTCCTCCAGCACTCTTGATAGGAAGGACACTTACTAGAAAGATGCATCGCATTTCTGACTAAAATGCAGATTTAATCACTTGCAAATTTAAAATTATATGCAGATTGTCACAAAAATGGAATGAAATTACCACTATTTATACTATATGCAACCGTACAGTGGGAGCTTATTAGTAATAATGGCATTGCCAAAGAAATAAAATAAACCCCATGTGATGCAGATGTCATTAGATCATGAGTCGTACTGGATACAATCTGTTACTGAATCTCATCAAGAAAGGTTGCTTGCTGGTCCTCAGGTTAATGATGTAACTTGTCTAAGTTGACCTCAGGAGCACTAGACCTGAACTCTATTGAAAATCTGATCACCTCTAGAATAAATAAAGCTGTAATAAATTTATTATTTCTGTTGAATTTTAAAATCAGCATCTTAAATCAGCATCTTAAAAACTACAGACTATTTTATACCATTTTTCTATACTAAACATTAATGGCACATTTTCCTGCAAAATATGCACACAGACACATATGCCACCCCCCTGGGGAAAAAAAAAACAAATCTCCAACAAGCAATGGGAAAATAATGAATTTAGTAGACAAAACTGTATTTTAAGTTTTTTCTGAAGAAAATGTAAAATATTTATTTTGATGACATTACTGACTGAAGTATCAGTATAAATTGGTATACTCTATAGCTACTAACATATTTGAAATTGACATAATTAGTGTTCCATTTTTCTCTGGTACTAATTGATAGTGGACAAATATTTTTTTCAATCTGTCTAAGCATTCATTGGCTAATTACCTAAAATACAATCTAAACAAAATGTACATTTAAAAAAAAAAGTAGATAAATTGCTTCTGTCAATTCATTTGTCTTTCTGGCATTTCTTTTTTTAGTTATTGTGTGGATTGATAAATCTCTTTGATTTCAAGTGTTTCCTTTCTAAAATTGGCCAACATGGGAAGAAAAAAAAAAAAGAAAAATCATTTTTTCACAGTTTGGTAAGAGGATTTAGAGTAATTAAATACTTGTATTATTCACACTTCAGTGGAATAACATAAGTACACCTTATTATTAGAGGTAACAAGTTTTCCTGATTGATGATGTGCTATTAAGGCAGTACCAAGTCTTAGCAATCACAGAAATAGACTTTCTGTGAGTCTATTTATTTATTAGATTTTTATCCCTCCTTTATTACTTTTTAAGTAACTCAAGATGGTAAACGTACATAATGGTCTTTCCTCCTCTCACTTTCCCCACAACAAGCACCCTGTGAGTGGGTTGGGCTGAGAAAGAGTGACTTCCATTCAGGGGTGAAATGCTCCTGGTTCACTCATGCCTGCCAGTTGTCGGAGAGCTGGTCGCAAAGGCAGCATGAGGCTCCGCCCATCCACTCGGATGCTGCCATTTGAGTTCTTTTACCCTCTGCGCATGTGCAAAGCATTCTGTGCATGCCCAGAGGGTAAAAGAACCCCAAATAAAATATTACTCAGAATAAAAGGCTCACAGAAAACAAGGAAAAATCAACTGAAGCTCATTCCACATTCCTGCCCGATAGAGATAATGACCGTATAGAAAGTGAAAGCCTGACGTTTGGCTCCATTCATACAAGCAGGCAAACAGATCCCTAGAAAACCCGTTCAAGACAGGTTATTTTGACATTTCCCCTTGGCAAGATTTGGCAGCTAACAAAACACAGTAGTAAAATCAGAATAACCAGCCCTACACTCAAGACCTGACACAGGACGAAAGTCATTTAGCCACAATGGGAATCACCCAAACCCTTTTAGAAACACAAAGCCCATATTACACAGACCCCAAAACTTCAAAAACATAGAACCATATAAGAAGCCTTCCTTTTATCCACTGCTGAATGTCACTTCGCTTCTGCAATTAAAAACTTCCTTCCTGAGCAGCTTCTGAAGGCTTTTCAATTTAAAGCAGGAGTTTCCAAAGTTTGCAACATTAAGACTTGTGGACTTCAACTCCAGAATTCCTCAGTCAGCCATGTGGCTAAGTTTGGAGACTCCTGATTTAAAGCAACAGCATTTGTTTTTCTTCTTTACCAAGCGATCTCCCGGCTGGAAAGTGAGTCATGATTTTTTTCCTTCTAACACCTCTCTCTCTCTCTCTCTCTTTCTTTCTTTCTCTTTCTTTCTCCCTTCTCTTCCCTTCCTCCCTCCCTCCCCCCTCTCTCTTTCTTTCTTTCAGGGGAACCGTCAGGGAAAAAAGGCTTTTAAAAGTTTTTTAAAAACAGGAAGTGATGATGTCGGGGTGGGTGGGCGGAGCCTTGCACTGCCATCCCGGTTCTCCAAACCAGCCACCACAATTGCTATCTACTCACCTGAACCGGGCCGAACCAGGAGGATTTCATCCCTGCTTTGCTCGTGCATGTGGCTTGCGCGGATGCGGACGGCTTCAAAACGTGCCTAAATACGATGGCATGGAGCTGGGGCAAGTTGCTACTACCAGTTCACCTGAACTGGTCCAAACCAGCTGAATACCAGGTGTGTGTGCCAGCCCACCACTCACATGGCCCAATTCCTAATAGGCCATGGCCCGATAGTGGGCTGCTGCCCAGGGGTTAGGGATCCCTGCACTATTGGACAATGGACTAATAAAGAAATCCGAATCTAAAGGAGAATCTCTTCCTTCACCTCCACTCTTCTGGACTTAGATTTCTCTTAACAGATTGTTGTCTAGTCTGCAACTCTTCTTCCTGTTTCTGAAGGTTATTATCACAGCCCTTTACAGGTACTCACTGAACTGTCTTGATTTATTCTTCCAGGTTAATACATAACTTTTGTGTGTGTGATTTGGCACTAAAGTTCTGAAAAGCTTCAACTAGCCCCATATTAAGATGTGAATTTTAAGTAAACCCATATTTTTAGAGTGAAAATAATTAAATCTGCATTTTCATTAATAATGCTTATATTTGCGAGTTAACAATTTTAATATCTTTTTTCTCCACAGACTGCTGTGCTAATATGTAAAAATGATACAGAACATAAATTGATTAATTTATCCATATTCAATGTATTGCCTACCTCCAGGCCAATGATCATATCAAAGAGAAGGAAACCTGAAATAGCAACAAATAGAATATTCTGTTCTATTGGATTGGAAAAAAACAAAAACAAATGATAACTTTCTATAAGGGTCTTCAACTACACATTAATCCCTATTAGCCTTCTTAATTTATATTGATTTATATGGCTTCCCATCTCATCAATGTAATTCTCAGTGTCTAATAGGAATTCAAATACCATAAAAGCACAATTATGGATGTATATTTATATTATAATGGGTCCTAAATTAGAATAAACATGCATTAGAATTAATTTATTATTTTCCTTGATAAAGATTTCAAGTATACAAACTCCATTAGCTTCTTGAATCCTACCACAAATAATAATGATAATGATGTTCATCTATTGTGATTGAAGAGGACCTTGACATCTAATGGGTTATGAGCTGTCCGTGATGTGTCTGTAGGTGACTGATAAGGCCTATACGGGCCATAATTAAATTAAAGAGACATATTGGAAGACATGCGGCAGAATGAATTTACATATGAGTACCAACAATGCCTTCATAGGACCTCTCTCAAAGGAACAAAATATTTTTTTTCAAAATTGTCTAATATATTGTATGTATAAGTAACATAGTTTTTGAGTCTGATTATCTCTGAAATGAATACTCAAAATTCCATCTTCTTGGGGAGAGTATTCCCACTATTGAAAAAGCTCAACAAAAGGAATTCCCTTAAAATGCCTTTTCTTGGAATATAATTGGTGTTTAGGAATCAAGGAAGCCTGCAAATCACTGGACTAATGATTGTACAATAAAAGGAAAGTCACTCAAGTTCTATGTTGTGACTATGTATGTGCAAAAGCACCACACATTCTACACATGACAATTTAATTGACATGTTGTCTACCTTTAAAATAATTCTAAATCAATTTCTGTTTCATAAGATTGAATGACAAATGGTGGGGAAAAATGCAGGAAAATTCTTTATCTAGCTCTAAAATGTTATATTAAAACAAAACAAAACCGAATATAACTGTATAGCATCTTATGGTACCATTTTTCTTAAACCAATGCTTCACATGCAACCTTCTGTCTATATCCATCTAAAATATTTATATACTGTTTTTTTTCCAAGTTGAAGGCCAGGTTACAATATAATTAAAAAACACACCACAAACTTTAATAATATAATTTTTTAAATATTATACTGTAATGATGGTGAACATAATTAATAGTAGCAATAAAAAGATACAGCTTTTAGGCTTTTAAACTGTCCTTCAACTACTAATGAACAGATGGGCATCAATTGTGACAACAATGGAATACAGTTCCATAGCTTTTCTTCGAGTTTCTTCCTCATACTAAACAGATTTCATAGGAGAGTACATTGATTTCATTAACCTTGAATAAGTCCTTATTGAATTACATAGAATGATAAGTAGTAAAGCACATGTTTGGCATGAAGAAAGTGTCCAGTTATTTACTAATAAGTAAGATTAATAATATCCTGTCTTTTCTCCAACCACTCGACACAACATAGATTTTTTAAAATCTAAATAACTGGTCTAGTTACTGAGATAAAATAAATAACCAGGCTGACCATGAGTTCTAGTTCATAAAAGCCAACTTGTGACTTTGGGCCAGTCACTTTCTCTCAACCCAACCCACTCCAATAACCAATGGTTATTGTTGTAGAAAAAATAGGAGGAGGCAGGCAGGCTATTATATATGTTCACAACCTTGAGTTTTTATTAAAATAATACAGACAGTAAATACTGTAACTAAATACATAACAAACAACTATTGTGTTGGGCTGAGGAATGTGGCAGAGAGAGAGAGAGAGAGACAGACAGACAGACAGACAGACAGACAGACACTTGGTGGTTTTCCATGACTGAGAGTGAAGTTGAACTTGGGTCTCCTCATTCTTAGTCTAACTCTTTAACCGATGCACCCCACTAATGGCTCAGTTGGTAGACTTATCCAGAGTGGCTAACTTTCAGAGAATTCTAATTCTAATTTTCAATTTATTTATTTTTGTCAACCTCATATTAGATAATACATGTAACTATATACATAATTTGAATACATGAAATGAATAAAAATAAAAGGGAATATTAGGACAGGGATGGTAGACACACTGGTGCACTAATGCACGCCCCTTACAGACCTCTTAGGAATGGGGTGAGGTCAACAGTAGACAATCTAAGATTAAAATTTTGGGGGTTTGGGGATGAAACCATAGTCGAGTAGTGTATTCCAGGCATTGACCACTCTGTTGCTGAAGTTGTATTTTCTGCAACCGAGTTTGGAGCAGTTCACTTTAAGTTTGTATCTATTGTGTGCTCATGTATTGTTATGGTTGAAGCTGAAGTAGTCATTGACAGGTAGGACATTGTAGTGGATAATTTTATGAACTATGTTTAGGTCATACTGAAGGTGGCATAGTTCTAAGTTGTTTAAGCCCAGAATTTCAAGCCTGGTGGCATAAGGTATTCTGTTGCAAGCAAAGGAGTGGAGGATTCATTAAAATAATGAGGATTGTAATTATTTTAATGAACAAAACTGACAAATCTAAACAAATTGTTTTATCGTGTTATATAAAAGTAAAGGTAAGGTTTCTCCTGTCCAGTCATGTTTGACTCTTGGGGGTGGTGCTCATCTCTGTTTCTTAGCTGAGGAAACCAGCACTGTCTTATAGCACTGTTCTAGGTGCCTCATTATATGAAGAAATTGATACACTAAACTATAGGCTCCCCCAGGGTATATTAATGTCAGAACAATTTCTAAACAGCACCTCTTACTAGACAGAGTAAATTAAAAGAGAAGCCAAAGATTAAGATGTTTGTGAAATGGTGTCTTACAGGTGAAAGGCATCATGCCAATAGATATCTTCAAATCTAAGCAGTAACAAATTATACCAACATCTGTATAAAAATGTGACAGATTAAAACTCAAGCATGATGCTTTATCCCCCCCCCCTTTTCCTTCTGTCTATCAAGAGATTTGTTATTCTTGGTTTTCTTGTACTATGCAGTATAGGATGAGACAGGAAAGAGCAACCCCTCTTATAGGCACCTCTATAAGGTACATAAGATCAAATGTTAATGGAGATAGAAAATAATTGATTGGAGTTAGATTGTATAAATAAAAATAATAATAATAGGGGTTACATTACATAGTTGTCTGTGTATGTTTAATATGTCATTTCTAGTTTATGTGTTTTCTTTTTCTCTTTCTCTTTTTCTTTTTGTTTTTTTGTATTGTATTGGCTGAGCCAGAACTAAATATATCTTTTCTGTGTATCATTATTACCATCATGAAATTGCAGCCATTTTAGATAGCTTTCCCCCTCAATGCACCTAAAAACTACTTGTTTACTTGTATTAAATAAATACTAAGGCACTTTATTTGTATTAAATAAGTACAAATGGACTTGCTCCAGAAAGCAAAATGATAATTTCTTGCTCCATGCCAGAAACGTAAGCCCCATTCTTTAAGATGATTTAACCAGTCCATTTTATGTCATTTCAAATAATTCAGACAAAATGTGTCCACCTTCCAAAACATCTGAACTCTAAAATCAAACAAATGAGTGCAGCTTTCATTAAAGTAATTTAGACAACGGCAGCCAAACATCTGCTTCATTATTTTAAATCATTTAGTAGTAGGTTAGTGCCTTTAGCCATATGGAGCTCTTCTTTTTAGTCTTTAGTCTTTAGTCTTTATTGGATTTATATACCGCCCTACTCCCGAAGGACTCAGGGCGGTTCACAGCCATATATATA
>JANHGD010002986.1:0-10226 GCA_027560375.1 Imantodes cenchoa
CCAAACTGGCCGGGAAGAGGCGGGATGCCTCCGCTTGCCCATCTGCGCAAAGGGCACTGGCTTTCCTCCCCCTCCTCGTCCCCTCGGGTGGCCAGAAGAGGGTCGGCAAGGGCCAGGATGTGGCAAGCCCGGGAGATGCCTCCGGGCAGGACCCGCTTTGGGGCACGAGTGGCAGCCCAGCCCAGCCCAGCCCATGTGGCCTGTCTCTCTCAGGGACCGCAAGCTAACTTGCTCCGCTTGGCCGGGCTCCCAGCCCCACCGCCAGCCACTCTTACCTTACGTGGTGGCGCCTCCTCCTCCTCCTCTTGCAGGCCGCGCCTTGCAGGCCGAAAGCGCAGCCCAACGGCGACCAAGCGGGGGCTGCGTGCTTTCACCCTGGGCGCCCAGCAGAGCTGGAATGTCCCGCCTGCCACGCGAGCCCCAATGGGCGGCCTTGCCCACGCTCTGGGGAAGAGGAGCTGGCGGAGCACCAGAAAGGCGGCCCGTTTGCCTTTGTCTCTCATGCAGCAGGAAAGACAGGCCGCACCAAACTGACCGGGAAGAGGCGGGACACCTTTGTCTCACACCTCTGCAGGAAGCCGGGCATTGCTGGGGCCGGGGGAGCTAGATGTCCTGCTGAAAAAGCGGGACTTTTTAAAAAAAACGGTGGGACGCGGGACATATCAGTGAAAAGCGGGACGTCTGGTCACCTTACTTTAAACCCATTTTGTCAGCCACCCTAGAAACATGCTGCTCTTACTAGTTTCTGGCTATCAAATAAACAGCAACTTCCTTTCCTGCAGCCTGCCTCCATTTTATTTCCAGCGTTTTTCTCCTGGTTTGGAACTGGACCAGGTTTTTCTTCGGACAAAATTAATCCTGTCCTGCCAGAGCAGCAAATGTTCTGGGGACAGAACAGACATGTTTTATATTTTAAATTAGAGCAGTTTTTCCAACACATTGTAGATTCTAAGCTCTTTTTATATGGTGCTCTGTTATTTCCTGGAAGAGAAGGCCTTTTTCCTGCCTAACTCAAGAACTGAGTTTAAAGTCCTGTGGTGGTTTTGTGTGAATTAAGATTTGTGTTTTTGCATTATCTAAACAATGAATAGCATATGAAAGCACAATCAACTTTTTTTGTTTGCTATAAGCAGATCTGATGTACAAGGAAACTTGTCATCTATCAGTATCTCCCAAAAGTCTAGAAATTATAGTTTAAATTAGTATATGGGACTCTTCCCCCATTTCTTACTGATAAGAATTCAGCTGCTCAATCATTTCGTGCAGTGCTGTAAATTATACTAGGTTTGTTTTTGAAAACTGAATAAAGTCATTAAATGAAGATTCTTAAACATCAGTCAAAATAATTTCCAATTTTTGTTGATGGCAACCAAGCACTTCACAGACTGAATGTAAATAGCCTTGTTTTTTAAATTGCTGTCAGACAATTTAAAACTTGTCTAAATTGATGACTAAAAAAAAAAAAAGAACATAAGTCTATTTTTTTTCAGTATCTTTTTTTTTTTTACTTTTACCAATCACTTGTGCCTAATAATGTCAGGGCTGATGGAGGAAGTGTCCTGAGTATATTCCTACATATAGGAAATCTGAGCATGGACCAGGGAAGCAGGTTTAAGTTTATATATGAAATTCATTGCAGTGAATCTCCAACTAGCTAGCTACATTCTATAACTCATGTATCAGCTGTAGTTTGGAAGACAACTGCAGGAAGGAAGTATCCTGAGATTAATAATTTCACAGATAAAGAATAATCTGGGCATCCTTCTGGATTCATGACTCCTGCTCAAAGAGCAGGTAGCAGCCATTGCTGGGAAGCCTTTGTATAACTTTGAGTTGTGTATCTACTGTGGCCATTAAATGATTTTTTCACCTGAATGTTTGGCCCCGTATGGATGTGGAGTGTATGGTTATTCTAATTATTTTTGGGTAGGTTTTAACTGTCATTTTTAGGTATTTGCATTGCATTTTTACTTATGTACGCCGCCCAGAGTCCCCTGGGAATGGGCGGCATATAAATCTTAAATAAATAAATAAATAAATAAATAAATAAATAAATAAATAAATAAATAAATAAAAATAAATAAATAAATAAATAAATAAATAAATAAATAAATAAATAAATAAATAACCTCCTGCCCAAGCAGGAGACCCTACACCTGCCTCTACCTAGGATAGAACTCACAACATCCTGATTGTGAGGCAAGAGCTCCACCTATAGGCCACAGCAGCTGGGTACATGACTGACGTACTGATGATGATGGCCTTCAACTACAGGTGGGTCCCTTCCAGAATGACCAATGGACAGAGTAAGGGTCTGAGATCCAACATCTCCAGATGGTCATTAATGCTCTGCCAAAGAACTGGAACGAAAAGTACATGTTGAAATCCTGGCAGTCCTTTTTTTAGGCCGGAAGTATCAGAGATGGAATAAATCCAAAGCAAAAGAACAGTTTTCTAAACAGGTTTCAACGCAGACTGGGAGCACAATATGTATCGTGGATCCAGACCTGCACATAAGATGTGCTTATGTGTGGGAAGTAGGGAGACAGTTTAAGGGGAAACTTATTAAATGTGGTTGTACTCTATTGCTTTTTAAAAGGTTCATATATCATCTGATATTAGAGGTAAGCAATAGAGTGAGGATAGTACTGCACTGCTCTGCATATATGAGTTTAAGCTAGGGGTGGGCTCCTCTCAGTTCAGACCGGATCGCCAGTGATGTCACGATGGCGTCACAGATTCGGTTTGGTTGATGCCGGTCCGTGGGTGCCACCATTTTGTTTTGGGATTTTTTTGGTGAATTTTTTACTGTTTGGAAGATTTTCCCTCTGCTGCTGCTTGAAAAAGTGACCTCCCGCCTGTCCCTGGGTTTATACTTACCTTTATTCCTTCGCCCAAAACACAGCTGATCAGCTCTTCAGCTGTGTTTCGGGCTGATTATAGCTACTGAGTGTGCATGCAATGTCGCGATGCAAACCGATGGCGAAGGTAAATGGAACCTACCCCTGGTTTAAGCATGATTTTTCTGTCTCTCTACCTAACTATGCCTATGACACAAGAAAATAGACAACACAATTACAACACGCACATGTACCTCATACCCTTGAAAATATAATCTGTGTCTTCAAATAAGAATTTTCTTAGAAATGTTCCCAGTTCAAACTCTTCTCCATCCCCATCTCATATGAATATCTGAAAAAAATTCGAAGAGAAAGATTGATTCCTCACATCAACATGTTATATGTTTCACCTGGTATTTCTGAGAGAGAAAATTTTAAATGTTAACCATAACCAAAATAATTTTTGGAAGTGTCCTTTAAATAGATTATAGATTCATTGATATTTTTAGCAACGGGGCTGTTAGATATTGGATTCTTGTAAGTAATACTAATATTACTGTCTGACATAGCAAGATGCATTGCTCATATTGTTAAATATTGTTAGTCTGTAACATATATATCATTTTACAGAACATTTATTGCATTTTAACACTTAAATTCTATTGAGTATTCACTTTTGGTTTTAAAAATTCAAGAACAGTAAGGTAAAATAATATACGACACTGTCAATCTGTCTCTACTCTAAATGCTTTTCATATTACACTTGAGTTTTCATTTACAAAAATCAACAGAGACCCATTCACAGCCAGTCCTCTTGGGGTGATTTCAGGTGCCATATAAAATAACAAAGCAACATGTAAGTGAGGTGAAAAAAAAATCAGTAGCTATATGGGAGATAGGATATTGATAAGATAGCTGCCAGGAAATTATATTTGTGTATACATATCATGGTACATAATCCCTTAATTTTGAGTTTGAGTTTTGTAGGGATCAGAGAGGAATTGAAAAGATTTAGGATAAATGAAATAAGAAGAAAAGGATGAAAAGAAAAGAAATGACCTATTAGGACTGCCAAACAAGTGAAAAGAAACATTAACAGAAGTGTTGCACCAAATGACCTATTACAGTCCAACTTCCATTCAAGTCCAGCCAAGAACATTTCAAAGGCCAATAAATATTGGTTTCAAAAGCCAGAAATATTCACTTTTTGAAAAAGAATGAGAGGAAAAGCAGGTAAAATGTATACTTTCAAATATTTTTAAAACATCTGGAAATGGCAAAATTATTTTAATTACAATGCAATTACATCATTCTCTGAATTCTCAGTTAACAGATACACGAGAAAGGAAAAAAATGAGAGCTACAGAAAAAGACTAAGTAGATCAAGAACTAGGTCTTTAAGATTTATGAATAATGCCTTTTTCAGTCTCCCAAACTTTTTTTGTACAATAGTTTTTGTAAAATTAAGCCGTTTATTAAAGCCATAAACTATGAAACAGAGACAAGTCTCAGGGAATAGGTTATATGTCATAATGATTTCACCTTCATTTATAAAGTTACAAATATAATTTAACACAGGCCAAGGACTAAATACAATTGCAGGAATAAAAAGCAATTATGTGATAAGTGGGCTGACAAAGAAAAAAAAAGGGAAAAAAGAGAGATCATAAGAAGCTGCCTTATATTAAATCAGAACAATGGACTGTCTACTGAATATTTTCTACCCCAAGCGTGCAATTTGTAATTTCTGCCTAACACTCCTTATCCTCCCTTTAAAGTCTTAAGTGCAGTCCTGGAGGATCTCTGAAAGTGGTCACCCAATTGCAATTTTAATGTGCCAGAAAGAGAAAATATTGAATACGTCACTGCATTGAACTGATTTTATTGAAATTTTCGATTTGAACTCAGCATTCTACTCAAGGCTTTTAAAACACTCTTCAATCCAAAATACTCTACTTTAGCTGGTTTCATTGGGTTTCAAAATTAATTCTTCTGGCCTAACCAAGAAATGCAGGAAACACAGACCTGCATGCAAAAAATGTTTATTACTCCAGTGAATTCATGTCTTTCCCTGCCAGGAAGATCACCAACAGACAGAAGAAAATATATGAGTAGGATTACATTAGGGCTGTGGGGAACATTCAAGCAATTTGTTTCAGAATGTCAATGAATACTTCAGCTTCAACCGCAACAATACATGAGCTCACAATAGATTCAAACTCAATGTAAACTGCTCCAAACTCGACTGCAGAAAATACGACGTCAGCAACAGAGTGATGAATGCCTGGAATGTACTACCTGACTCTGGTTTCTTCCTCAAACCCCAAAAACTTTAAAGGTCTGTAAGGGGCGTGCATAAGCACACCATTATGCCTACCGTCCCTGTCCTACTGTCCTATTGTCCAAATTTACCTGTACCTTCTTCGCTTTTGTTTATTTTTATACCAATTCCTGCTATCTTGTACATGTTTTGACAAAATAAATAAAATAAAATAGAATAGAATGGGGAGTAAGGATTGTGAATAAAACACCTCTCTTTGTATTGTTGACATGGTTGCTTCTTTGGCAAGGCTCCCATGTCTGTTTTAGAAGATTTTTCCAGGTGCTTTTGCAAAACAAAGTGAATTGGTTATGCATTCACCTGAATCCAGAGGCAGATGGGAATAGCTTTTGAAGCAACTGCCTCAATCGTTTGAAGCTAGATTGCAAACCATCTTGTTCAAATGCTTTGCAAAGCTTTAGTAAAGTAAGCATATGCATCACAATATGCAAGATACACACTTTTTGGTATTACAACTATCAGAATAATGACTAATCTAGATGATTCACACATCCCATTGTTCTGGTAGGTGAAGATGCACTCTTCTATGGATTGTGGCTCCCCCCCCCCCCCAATGATACCTTTGAGAAGCTTACTCTAATATTATTAAGAAACATATTTTATTTTTGCTATAAGGCTGTATCTAATTCTTTTTCAATATATCCAAGAGGATAGAACAAGTATCAAATGAATCATACTGTTTATATTGATATTTTCTGTTATTTGACTGTTTCCCTGGAATCTGTAAATACCACTGGTATTTAAACTAGACTCTACTTAGGAATAGATTTCATGGGTCATCAGTCTTATTATTTTGTATGGTGATTACCGTATTTTTTATTTCAGTACACTTGTTGAAATTTTGAAAGCAAAACCACCCAAATCTAAGTTAACTTTGGAATGGAAAATACTACATCTTTTGGTGGCAAGTAAAATGAGAAACAAGTAAAATTATTTTGGGATATCTATTTCTACAGTTTATTACCTTGTTTTTGAAGCATTAGTCATGGGAAATAGCATATATCAATAGCTGATATGAAAGAGTAATTGGAAGAGATAAATCTTTCAACCCCTAAATCTATAGAGTGAAAGGGCAGAGTATCTAAGCTATATAAACTGTTGACTGAATCATTGTCTGGGTTATTTGAATGTCAGGAAAGTTATTGGAACAATATACTCAAGATTTAGGAATATGTTGCTATGTTAATGAGAATGGGATTAGGCTGACTGTAAGACTTTGGCAACCCATCTTAAAAGGATTTAAGACAGGGGTGAAATGCTACCGGTTCGACCCGGTTCGGGCTTACTGGTAGTGCGGTGCCGGGAGTTTGGAAAACTGGTAGCAGCGGCAGCACAAGGCTTCGCCCACCAACCTGAACATCACCATTTTCTGGTTTTTTTTAACCCTCTGAGCATGCTGAGGGAGAGAAGGGGATAGGAGAGTCTTTTGTGGGGCAAGCCTGAGGAGAGAAGGGGACAGGAGAGGCCGATCGTAAGTATTCATTAATTTTCAAGCTGTAAGTGTCGATTTATCAAGTCCAATCACATAGTTCCGTAGCAGAGCACGGGTATTTAGCTAGTTTTAGGATAAATACATAGATACTTCCTCTAGTGAGGAACAGTGTCATCATTTTCAATAATACTATTTTTTTTTTTGAAGGCAATTCTAAAATCATTCCTCCAAAATAATATATCTTTCTACGCAGGCTTTCAGCTATGATATGAGACTGAGAATGTTGTGGCCCTAAAGGTGGAGGGTGTACACTGGGGAATCTGATTCTATTTGTTCTCTTGGATATCTGAGCAACTTTGCCTGGCTCATTGGGGTTGTGATGGCTCTAATCTACTTGTTTGACAATGTCCAGAATGTAGTAATGGAAAACTTTATTTACAAAAAAGGCACCTAATAGAAACCTAGTTTGACATCTAGGCCAATGATCTCTACTATCCTACAGATAGTAGTGGGTTCTAAAACCCTTTACTACTGGTTTGCGCACAGGTAGAAGCTTGCACAGGAGCATGTTGGGTGGGTGGGCGGAGCCTCCCATGACCGGTGCTATGGGTTCCTAGAACCGGGCCGAACCGGGAGCAACCCACTGCTGCCTATAGATAACACAAAACTGTATGGTATTTTAAATTATTGTTAGCAACTATGAAGCAGTTATAGTATTAGGCATGAAATATAAATGGAAATAGCAAAAATAATATAATTTACCTCTGACTATGGTTCTTCAGACCTTAAAAGAATTTCTTCCTTGTGAAGAAAAAAATTGCACTAGTATTTGTTTTAATTTTGGCTTACTAATTTAAACTAATTTTCTTAGTTTTGGCGTACTCTGTTGGGTGACCCAACTATGGGGGTGACCAAGTGATGTCTATCATGGTATATTTCGAGATGACAGCATGATGTGTATTATTGAGGTACATTCTGCTGGATGCTTTTTAGTGGAAGTAAGAGGCTTAAGTCTGGAAATGTTGTTGTTCATATTATAGTGTCAATATAATCTGTAAGAGCTACTGATTAGATCTGCCCTTATCATCACAGCATTCTGGAAGCCATCCAATGTGAATTCTATCAGTAGATCTTTGAGGATTACTTGCTTGCCCCCTATATTTATTATTCATTTCATTAGTGCTTACACTGTTTTATTTTTACTATGAGGTTTGGGATTGTGATTTTTTACATAGATATTTTGTTTATATTGTTTTATTTTTGCAAACCTCCAGATATCTGGAAAGTTGTGCAATATACAAAGTTAATAAATCAAAGCTGTGAACCTGTTATTATGGGGAGTGACCCAGAGTTGTGTTTCACAGAATAACAGAGTTAGAAAGGACATTGGATGTCTTCTAGTTCAACGCCCTGCTCAAGCAGGAGACCCTTTACCATTTCAGACAAAATGATTGTCCAATCTCTTCTTTAAAATGTCCAGTGATGATGCACCCACGACTTCTGGAGGCAAGCTGTTCCACTGATTACTTGTTCTCACTATCAGGAAATTTTTCCTTAGTTCTAGATTGCTTCTCTCGTTGATTAGTTTCCATCCATTGTTTCTTATCCTGCCTTCTGATGCTTTGAAGATAGGTTGACCTCCTCTTCTTCAGCCCCTTAGATATTTGAATATATCTGTCATGTCACCTCTACTCCTTCTGTTCACTAGACTAGAGTTAACCAAACAGAATTGTCATGGTTTGCAGAATTCACTAATCAAGATTAAGCTTTAATGGTTCAGCCCAATGCCCTGTTTTTACAACAGTCTACAAGGTCTGGCTTCCCAGCATGAAATGCCCAGCTTATATAAACCATGTCTCGGTGGTTGTGTGAATGTAGACGGAATGATCACTCACAGCAAGACCAGGAAGTTAAAAAAATGAGACCATGCAAAGTATCAGCCCTGGAGGTCATCTTTTTCTTTGGATCTTCAGGGCTGCCACATTTAGTGCTGTGGGAAAATGGGAGGGGAGGGGGTTGCATGGAATTGGTGGAGATATATAGCCATAACAACATTCTTTTCTCTTGGAGTCAAGGATGTTCAGCCTGTACCTGGAGAGGGTGACTGGGGAACATCTCCAGTTGGGATGGCCATGTGATGGATATGTGGGTGCAGCGAAGATACTTACTTTCATTAAGATACTTTCATTAAATGAGTGGCTATATGAATTTTTAAGCAAACAAATACATAAAAATAAACACACCCAGTCTCTGTAACTTCAGAACTGTGCTTGATGGATTATCACACTGAGTTTATCTAGTCGATGTTAGTGTTTTTAATACTGTATGCTATGCTTGATTGTCCTTTGAAACTTCAAGCTATGTTTGTCTTATGTGTACCTTCACTTAGCTATAATTACACTCAAAGGTCACAGTTGAAATCTTGATTTTGCCATTCCATATCTTTTATTCCCACGTCACTCTCTGGAAATGTATGCATATTTATTTGTATTATATAGCAAAGGAAAATATTTTAAGTCTAATAACAATCTCCATCAAATGATCACAATATTTGAATTATGTTAAATCTTCTAATTTTCTGCACTAATATAATTTACCATTTTAACCATTACAAGCTTAAAAAAACATTGAGAACATAGGCGAAAAACCCATATTGTTAATTTGTCCTTTAAAATTTACTGAAAGCAAAATGTCCAATGTAATTACAGAGCATGTCAAATAATCCAGTGCTTTATTTTTCAAAGATGTATGATCCATTAATTTGCTTAGATGACTTGCCATCTGCTGTGAATTGTTTTTCTCTTCTTTCTTTTTTTTTCTTGCAGTCCTATCATTTTAACGGTAAGGAATGACATACAGCAATCTTGCTTGTGTTGTTTAATCTGTTTTTTCAAGATGTTATTCCATTAAGCTCTTTCTATTTATATGTTTTTGGATGTCTCTTACATTCAGGGTTATCAAATATCTATTTTGCAATATCGGACATATATGATTCTAGGTAAGCTTTGTATAATTGTAATGGATGTGGAATCGATGCTGAGCACTCTACCTTTTATTTCCTGCAGAGACAAGATTATATAATTTCTTGGATACATTTTTTTTCTCAAGTACTCATGCTGTTCATATAGTGGTGAACTGCCTACTTGCAGATTTTTAATGTCTTTATGCCATTCCCTTAATCACCAGGCAACAATGTTTTACAAATATTAGAAATATAGCACAGAGTAAATCTGAGTCTAATGAGATTACATCCTTATTGGACTTGGTTAGATATAACTGAGAAAGACTTGATATAATTATGCATTTTCACATCTTAATAACCCATAAATCTCATTACAACTTGAACCTTTCATTCTTTTTTTGCAAAGAATATGAAGGCAGGGAAATGATTCCCGATCAGTCAGACCCTAGTAACTTCTGTAACTGTATAATTCTGGAGCAGAAATGCGTTTACAGGTGAAACTCAAAAAATTAGAATATTGTGCAAAAGTTCATTTATTGCAGTAATGCAACTTAAAAGGTGAAAAGTAATATATGAGAGAGACTCATTACATGCAAGACAAGATAGTTCAAGCCGTGATTTGTCATAATTGTGATGATTATGGGGTACAGC
>JANHGD010002988.1:0-11954 GCA_027560375.1 Imantodes cenchoa
AACTGGGGATTGCTATTTTAACATTGCATTGACTGGTGTACATCTTTTTCACTTATAAGATTAATAAGATGCCTTGCTTCATTGAATATGATTTACATATATTTATTTACTGAAAATGATGCCGGCAATGATATTCCTGGCTGTGTTTTTAACCCTAAACATGGCCTACTCACATCTGGCCAAAGAATTAATAAAATTCTAAAGGTCTGATTACTTGTACTGTTTATGATGGAGGTTGAGAGCAAAAAGGGTAAGAAAAAGTTTTTAATATAACATAAGCAATGATTAGAAAGCTACAGGGAAGAGAAGGGGGAAAAGATAGTGAAAGTAACATAACTGCAAAAGAAAAAGAAAAAGATCTGTATCAAAAGGCCTAAAAGAGCTAGCTTAATTTAAAAGATTGATTAATCCTCAGCATAACAGATGGAAAGGAGATGTGAGGAAAATAGACACTGCTACAAAAGTAAAGTATACATTTAGTCTGGTGATGCAGTATGAAAGGCTATGATGAGGAGAAATACATATATAATAATGATTGCTGCAAAGAGTGAGAATTACTATAAATGTGTGTCATGTGTTGTGTAAATAAAAGGCACAATATTCAAAACAGATATTTGATCTTCTACATACACTGAGAACTGAAAGTAAGAAAGTAAGTATATTTTCCATTTTTGATTTAGAAAAAGTAATCATAAAGCAGATGATTGTTGAATGCAGCAAGTGAATAATGGAAATAAAGTTTGTGTGGACAGAAATAAATATTTAGCAATTGTTTTAACATTGATCTGGGTGTGCAAGTAGGATGTGTGATGTTTTCTTGGTTATTTAATATATTTATATATAATTGTATAAGGAATACATGCAGGGATAGCAGAGTTGTGTTGGTTTGAGACATGAATGGACATGTAATATTGTATGCAGGTTATTCTGTGCTATTGACTGAGAACTGAGATGATTTGCAATGAATGTTGAATAGATTGTATACTACAACAGGGAGTATGGATCTGAAAAATAATGTATCAAAGTCTAAAAGTTCTTGGTTTAATAGATACAATGGAATTAATGATTTCTGGTTATACATTAATTTTTAAAAAACTAGTGTAGTAGCTGAATTTAGCAGGATGTTAATTACAGATGGAAAGATGGGTGAATACGTTCTATGATATGATATGAATTAAAATACTGGGAGATATATCATCTAGGTGAGGAAAAATATCAAAAATAGAGTACATTTTGTCTACTTTGTCATATGTAGGTGAGGATCGAATATGTTAGAAGAAACATAAGCGTTAAACATTAAATACAATAGACATGGGTTATTTAAGAAACATGTTTCTTGAAAAGGGAATTAAATCAGAAAATGATGGAAATTTGAATTTAAATAGAATACAAAAGTGTATGACCAATATGAAGAAATATATGGAAGTAGTTCGGTCATATAGAAATAATAAATGATAATCAAATTGCAAAGCAAATTTATGAGGGAAATTTAGTGGAGAAGAAAAAAGGAAAGACTGAGGAAGGCATGGTTGGAAGGACCTGAGAATATCTTCAGAAGATATTAAGAAATTTAAATAACAAAATGCATATATGAAGTGGTGTATGTATACAACATAAGCAAGGATTGTTTGCAATGATGAAAAGTTGGGGGAGGAATGATGAATGATATAAACCAAGTTTAGTTATATCTAATTATAGTTATATCTAATCAGTTATATCTGATTACACGCCATTAATTTCTTTAGCTGTGTAAAATTGCTGGCCACAAAAGGGAACAGTGCGATGTGTTTGTACGTCTGTATTTAAAATTTTAATAAAAATGTGAGCTGAAACAAAAATGTTAGTAATTTTAACATAATAAATGGCAAGAAATGAAAACAAAACTGCTGCCAATATATGATTGTAGAGAAGATTTGCATTGTTAGCTTTTTCAAGCCAGAAAAAAATACATTTCATCATGATAATTATAGATAATATCTAATATCCATTATGCCAAAAACTTGATTATCTGCTAAAACAATAATAACTTGGGGGCGTGTAATGAAGAGATGTATAAAATGAATTTCTCCTTATGTAATATGTAGAGAATAGCAATAGCACTTAGACATATACCATTTCACAGTGCTTTACAGCCCTCTCTAAGTGGCTTATAGAGGCAGCATATTGCCTCCAACAATCTGGCTCGTCATTTTACCAACCTTGGAAGGATGGAAGGCTGAGACAACCTTGAGCTGGTCAGAATCGAACTCCTGGCAGTGAGTAGGATCAGCCTGTAAGAATGAATGCTAACCACTGCACCACCTCAGCTCTTTATGTGTGTGCTGGTTTTGTTTCAGCTATTGATTGGTAAAAGTGTGTATTTGTGCTGTGGATAGAATCCAACATTATGCAACAATCTGCAATACATTTGTACAAAAGACTTCCATCTTCTTTCCTCCTACATCCATTTAAAATATGTTCTGAAAGTGAACTTTATGGAATAATTTTTGAATGCATGGGGCATGAAGGAAGGTGAAAAAATAAGAAAAAAATTGCTCTCATTATTCCATGACAGAGACTATTTCAGTTAACAGAAAAATAGATATTTTTCAAACTATTATCCATTTTACATATTTAACATTTATTCTCTTTCATCATTTGTGCAATTTCCATTTCCTTTCCATTAATATTACTGAAAATGTAAAAAAAAAAATTCAAATCCATGCTGTAATTGTTTGATTGATAAACATAATTTTTAGTCAAACTGAGTACTTGAGACTTTATTAACATGCAATTCAATTAGCTTTATGCTAACAGAACTCTTGTTTTCCTCATAATGATGCTTTAGGACAACCAGGATAATATAGTCTGATAGGAATATAACCAGGAAGACCGTGCTAGATGGAATCTGAATGGAACCGGAGATTTATTTAAAGCATTTATGTAACACATTTAATAATCTAATTTATATCCATTTATAAAGCACATTCTAAAAGACAAATTATTTAATTGAGAAATATTTTAAGTTATGGTATAGAAACAAGATGGCGATCCTGTCTGTATAGCATTCATCTTTGGTAGGAACCCAGTCTGAGCTGCAGGTAATGTTGGGATTCCCTCAGTTTTACTGGGGAATTTCAGTCACCATATTTTTATGACAGGGTCAAGAAGGTCCCAGAATGTCACAGTCTCCAGTGCAACAGTGAGCCTGTCCCAGATAACCATGAGTAGAGCCACGTAGATAGAAAATATTGGATCAGTTTTTTGCTTCAGAAATTTATATCATCTGAATGGGAAAGCAATTGTGCCATGGTGGTGCAGTGGTTAGAATGTAACACTGTAGGGCTAACTCACTGCTCACTCCAGGAATTTGATTCTAAACGGTTCAAGGTTGACTCATCCTTCTATCCTTCTGAGGTCAGTAAAATTAAGACCCCGATTATTGGAGATAATATGCTGTCTCTTTAAACCACTTAGAGAGGGCTGTAAAGCACTATGAAGCAGTATGTTAGTCTAAGTGCAATTACTATTGCTATTCCATCAAGTACAAACTCAGTCTTGGAGCAGAGGAGTACCATGGATGCTTGATAAGCTTTTCTTGAAGAGTCACTTTCTGTTTGTAGATTTCAAGATACTCTTAAGTTTATTGAGTTTCAAGAGATAAAGAGAAACAAACAATGCCAATAATGCTAACTGAAAGACAAAAAGTGAATTTGAATTTGAGTAAGAACTCAGTGTTTGATCTTTCAATGTGGCAGTAAGGATGATGAAGTGTTTGTGCTTTTTCACACCGTAACAATGATGGTAGTTTTGGTTAAAGTTATTTCAAACTTTTTAAGCCAGAACTTGACTTCTGTAATGTTCCTGAAGGACCCTTGGCTGACAATATCATTTAAATTTGCCAGTCTTAATTCCTTGTGGGCAAGAAATAGTGTCCTGGACAGTGTCTTGTACTGTCATATGGATTCTTTTTACTCTATTGATTCTAATGAAGTGGTTAGAGCAATCTTTAGCATGAGCTTGCCACTTTGTGTCAGGTGTATATCCCTATTCTTCCTTTGGATTCTTTAAGAATGAGACACAGCTGGATTTTGGAAGTAGTCAATACCTCTATGGCAAAAGGAATTGTGCCTTTACAGAGGCTTCGGTGCACTAGCTGTTAAAACAGGCCTTTAGACAACTACCAATCTATCATAACTTTACCTTTTTAGGAAAAGTTGATGAGATAGGGTGGCTTCAACTGTGGATCCCTTAAGAGGAACCCCTTTCAAACACAATATTCAGATTTGGTGAAAATTAAAACAGCATTGGCTAGTCTGGTAGATTAACTATGTCAGGACCTGGATTGGGACGTGTACGTTTTCTAGTCTTTCTTGACCTCTTACTGGCATTTAGTAGTACAGATCATAGTATCCTTTTTGAATCCCATACAAGGGTTGAATATACTGCTTGCCTAGATTCCCTTTCTTACTAAGTAGGCTGCTTGAATTAGTGACAGATTCAGTTTCTCATTCAACCAAGTAACAACATACCTTTTTAATAACTTCATGATTCTATTGGGAGAGCTTATAATTTTTTTGAGGATCATTTTCAGCAGTATGCTAAAATCTGGGCCAAGCCATATCACGGAAGTCTTCACACAGTGTTTGGAAGATATGGAAGTCTAGAAGAGATAAAACAAATTAAACTCTAAGAAGATGGTGTGACTGTTAATCTTTATGCAAGAACTCTGGTAATACTCCTATAATCTCTGGTTATAATTCAGAATATGTGGCATGCCAGCTGAAAAAGCAAGTGTGTGATTTGGTTGTCCTCCTTGACTTATATCTACTGATTTAAAGCAAACTGAGGCTCTGGCCAGGAAAGTTCAAAATGCAGCTGCCTGCAAGGTGGCAAGTGAGAACCATTTTGGCTATATTACACTTACATTGTAGTACTGCATTGGTTAATAATCATGTTTCCAAGGACCATTCAAAGTGTCATTTTTGAGCTTTAAAACATTACTTGGTTTTACCTCTAGCTACATTTAGGACTGCCTTCTCCATATAGAAGCAACCCAACATGTGGAAAGTTAATTTGGTGCAGCCTGAACCAATATTCTGAATTTGTGGTCTCCCACATATAGAATAGCTTCTCCCACCCAGCACTTCTTGAAGCTAGACAGAATCAGACTCTAACAGCATTCTGCAAAGCAATGTAAATGTAATTATTCAATAGGACTTAGAGACTTAAGAGTTTATATTTTGTTGCATTTACAGCTTTGTCTGGGAATGATATTGTTATTACTGAATTACTTTAATTTTATGGTAATATCTTAAATGGTTACATTTTATTATGTTATGATCTGCTTTATTATTGTAATTATAAATTTTTATAATCAACAATGTAAAATTCCATTACAATAGTTGATTGAAACAAATGAAATGAAAACACGGAAATTTGAATAAAGCAATAATTGAGATAATTACAAGGTCCTAATAACAATAGATACCAGTTCAATTAAAATTAGTCATAAATCTAACACCTGACCCATATTGAATTAATTTTAATTTATGTTCACATGACCTAAATATGTAGTGAAATGTTTCATCAACTCACAACTTCTACTACACTGTTTTTATAGGTTGGGGAGACCCGATGCAAAAAAGTTTGTACCTCCAAATCTGACCTGAGGTCCAATGATTTCAGCATTGTTGGAAGCTTGCCAAGAGATTTTGAATTGTCAAATTATGACTGTTACGGAAAACCCATTGAGGTCAACAATGGTCTTGGGAAGTCTCAGGCAAAGAACAACAAGAAGCCTCCTCCTCCCAAACCTGTCATCCCATCAGCAGCAAAGCGAATTGATCTTTATGCAAGAGCACTATTTCCATTTTGCTTCCTCTTCTTCAATGTCATATACTGGTCTGTGTATTTATGATAATCCCTTTTTTTTAAAAAAGTGTGTGCAATATACACCATTTCATTACATCATGAAGGCCACCTTGCAACAACTATTTGCATTTGCAAAACAATATACTGAGTATTAGAAGCCAAATGTGACTATAATGTGTAAGGGAAAAGAGTAGTATTGTGATTTTGAATGAAAGCATGACACTGCAATGTCTGTGCTTGACCAACTTGTATATAAATGTACAGCATACACATCTTGCTTTAAGAATATATGAAAGAAAACGCATACTACATATTGGACAACACTCCCTTGTGACATAATCAAGAATCCAAGTGTTTCTGACAATGAAATTGATGTGCACGCTGAGTATCAGTAAGATCAATATTCTAATATATGTAGTATTTTTTTTAAAAATCTCTTTATGACTTTCAAGGACAATACCCATTTTTCTTGTATAAAGTTAAATGGCACTGTGAAAGAACCAGCTGTTGTAATTCAAAATGTGTAGACTTTGTAAGTGATCAAAGTATATATTACGCTGATCTTGTTTATGTGAAAAATAAAGATCAGACAATTACTCATTTTACAAAATCATGTCATTTATCAAAATCACACTGTTCCATCATAATATTTGAGAAGAAAATGCTGCTAAACATAGCAAAGTGAAATTTTGGCTTATCTTCATGTTGTTTGAAGATGTTTGGCTCTGAAAACTTTCTTTCTATTAATATAACCAGTAAACCTAATCAAATAAACTCCAAAACTGAAGATACACTAGTACTTGACAGTCGAAAGGCCTCTATAGGCCAGTCTGAGTGCTAAATGGGACAAGGGAAAGGAAAACAATCTGAAAAATATTAAAATGTTATTAATACTTCCATAGAATATATTCAAAGTAGTACTGTTACGTTAATGATAGCTATCCACAAAGACATATCCTCAATACATTACTTGAATTTACACAAACAACATAGAGATAACCATAGTGCAACAGTCACACAGTTTTACTGATCTGCTTCATATACTGTATCAACCCTCATACCCAGCAAGAATTTGAAAAATCAAATTCAAAAATCTATTCTTAGACATAATAAGGCCTGTTTTTTCTTGCCACTTTTACAACACAATACCCTCAAAAACATGAAAAGAGAAGAAGCATTCCACGTAGATAGGCTGCTTCCATGAACATACAAAACCTTCTAAAGATACAAACTGTAGATCTGTACAGAGGGAAAATCAGTTAAGTAAAAGACCTAGAAGATATAACAAGACAACTGCAGATGCACACAGTTAATTTAATACTCAGTGGATCATTGCACTGGGCTATGGACTAAAACTAGATCAAGATTTCAAGTGTCACATGTTTGCACATCTGTTAAAAGCTGTGGTAGAAGAGGGATCTCCTAAGATTTGATAAAATAAAAGGTAAAAACTTTATAATAATTCAGATACAGGGCCAAAGAAATAGCAGGCATCTCTTGGGCATCTAACTCTAATGCCTAAACACAGAAATCAGAGTACCAAATTTGAAATATAATTCTAGCCTAGATAGAAAATAGAACGCTTTATCTGCTTAATCGCCCTAGGATGATTTCAAGGTAATTATATGTTATGAGCAGGAGTTCCTAAAGATTTTGCCATCAGGCCTAATCTTTAATGTAATCTTAATTTACACACACCCTATAAATCCACACAACAAAACGAACACCAATGAACAATGAAAACGACACACTGAACTTTGGAAAAGGTAGATTATTGTTAAGAATTTATCTAAAAGGCTCTTCACATCTCCCCTGGACTCTACCTGCACCTCCTCAAGAGAGGTACACTTCACAGTTTGGGAAACCGTGTGTTAGAGTGTAGTGACACACCACCCAGTAATTCATGATATGACCAATTGGGGCCAGTGACTTCTGCATTAGTCAATCCCTCTATTGGTTAATTGTTTTCTTAATCATCCTTCCAGTTGCCTTAATAGACCTGTAAGGATGCTACCTGATTGGCCAGAATTATTACCTATTCTCATTTGTCCTTACTGTCCAGCATATCTTTTTCACTTACTCCAATTTAGCTACTTCATATAGCGTTTATATTAACCATACTTTCAACCCCTTTTCATAATCAGCAGAGATGGATATTATTTTTCTTATGTGCTAATCTAGATCCCAGTTTGGGTTTATCTCTGCCCCATGCAGTTTTAATATTATCCCATCTTTTCTCTCAAAAGTATTTGTTTTTGTTTTTATTTTATGTTTAATGTTCACAACAGTTAAGTATTAGCTAATAATTTCAACATTAAAATTCAACTAAAAAATGCCAATAAAGACATTAAATATACTTTATAGGATAGTTCCTGACTTAGCACTTTAGAGATGTGTTGTACAAGAAGTCCCATCATTCATTTCCTCTGTAAGTGATAGGCATTACAGTGAATGCCTAGTAAAGAAAGTTGGTGTAACTTTTCAGCCAGCCAATCCTCAGTGTAGGATTGTGCCCTTAGCAATGTACAATGTACAAGTATACTGTGCAATTTTAATGTCTCTATTTAGCGACCAACCATATAATCTGAAACAGAAGAACTCCATCTTTTCCAGAGCCATAAAAATAGGCTTTAACAATTAAAATAACTGCAGCAAGCAACCCACATTGATGTCCTCCCTTTAGTTCGCCACACCAAAATTGTACAGTTTAAAAAAAAACAGTTTTTGAAAGAAAGCTTTGAACCCTGCAGATTTTTCAAGATCAGCAATTTCATCTATACCACAAATAAAATACAGTTGTCTGGATATTTGACAGTAAGATGACTCCAGTTATCTCCTTGAATACATATTTGTGGGATCTTTCACCTTAGTAAAGCCAGGCTGCTCAAATAATGATGCTTCTTAGGTGCAAGGGCTATAGCTTAGTATCTTTGCCAGTGATTGCCTGGGGGTTAAGAGAAGTTTCTGCAATAAGGTGGACATTTACCACCAAAGAAATGGCTAGTTATGGGGCAACTTGAAAATGGATTCCTTCTTTAGAAACCACTTTCTTAGGTTACAAGTGTCCCATTCTGGCCAAGTTGTGTTTGTTGCCACCATAGGGGTGTGCGGAGGCTTTATGGGATTTTGCATTATGCGTTTCTAATTTTGTAAAGCCATCTGGAGTCACCTGTATGAATTGGATGACCATATAAATTTGTTTAATAAATAAAAAATATATTGCATCTTTTATATGAATTTCTCAAGGTAATACATGTATTTCCCTATTTTCCTAGAGGGAAAGAAAGACATAGTCCTCTTCTGAATGTATTAAAGTACTGCAGAACATCCCTCAATCAGAAATGTAACTTTCTAAATAAGTTATCTGCACTATTTAGAGTCAATCCCTGAAAGGCCATATCTTTATTTTAAACTAATATAGTAACATCCTGACAATTACAAGTGCACATATTTTTAGCTCCTTTGTAGTGCCAATATCTGTAATTACCCTCTTTCTTCAGCATACCATTTTTTAACCATGTAAATTCTTCTCCAGCAGTCTTGAAGCAGACAATCAACAAACCAACAATACATTATTGAGAATGCTGCATCTATGATGTCATGCCACTGAGAAAAGCTTTGGAAATATGCTATTATAATTAAATGAACTGAATTGGTGTGTGCACACTGCAGATTACAATTAGATCAACACAATGTTCTGTATGATCATAATAGTTCTAATAAGCAATCCAAACCTAGACTATCCTATGTAATACTATAATACAATCCAGCGAGATTATTAACTGGACCATAAAGTATTCATACAGAAGGTACATATAACATTTTATTTTATTCCCATATTCTGATTCTGATGTATGAGAAGAAGGGAGAGAAGACAAGCTGACAGCAACCAAGGTGTCAAGCTGGCATAAACCGGCTACCAAGGACACATAGCCCGAGAACGGAAGGCAAAATTACATTGAGAGGCACCAAACCTCAAAGCTGTTCTCAAAACATCAAACATGAATACGATTGGACATTGATGGACTGATTAAGGGAGAGGGCTAAGGGAAAGAGAAAATTGTAACCTTTGCATGGAAATATTCAGATCCAGCTTTACTCTCACTGTAGCCACTTGACTTTAGTAACAGAACCTTTCACTTCAAAGAAATGGAGTCGAGGGTCTTTCTTTCCTAAGGGTCTAAGTCGGGACAGACTTTGCAGTATAGCTTTATTCATTGAGTCACCGAATACTGTATTTTATAGTCTCCAACATTAAATTTATGTAAAATATTCATATCTCTTTTTCTGTATCCTCCCTCTCCCCTCTTCCCTCTCTCTGTTTAAAGAGGAATACCATATAAACATACTCAAAACTGAACACACTCAAAATTGTAGATAGTGGATTTTAGGAGATGCCCTCCTATTCTACCGTCTCTTAAAATACTAGATATATACACAGTATCAATAGTAAAGACCTTCAAGTTTCTAGGGTCTATAATATCTCAGGAGTTAAAATGGATACTGAACATCAAAAACATCATCAAAAAACCACAACAAAGAATGTTCTTCCTGCGCCTACTTAGAAAGCTCAGACTGCCCAAGGAGCTGCTAACAGTTCTACAAAGGAATTATTGAGTCTGTCATTTGCACCTCTACAACTGTCTGGTTTGGCACAGCAACCAAACAAGACAGACACAGATTTCAGCGGATAGTTAGGACTGCATAAAAAACAACTGCAACCAGCCTGCCTTCCATTGAAGACCTGAATACTGCATGAGGGCTGTGAAAATATCTACAGATCCCTCACATCCTGGACATAAACTGTTTCAACTTCTTCCCTCAAGACAACACTATAGGGCATTGCACACCAAAACAAATAGACACAAGGACAGTTTTTTCTCCTATGCCATCACTCTGCTAAACAACTAATTCCCACAATACTGTCTTATGCCCTGGGATGTCAAGCCACCTAGTAGGCTGTATTACTGTTATCCTTCACATCTATTACCCATTTCCTTAGCTTCTTATGACTATAACTTTGTTTTTTGTATCTTATGATTTATGTTGATTGCTTTTATTTAGTATCCTATTATGTTTTATGTTGATTGATTATTTAGAATCCTATGACTATCACTGAGTGTTGTGTCTTATGATTAATGATGCTTGTATTTTATGTTTACAATCATGATTTATCTCTTGTTTCTTGCATGAGAGCTTAGGCACTAGAGACAGATTCCTTGTGTGTCCAATCACACTTGGCCAATAAACAATTCTATTCTATTCTAAACATAAAAGAAATTTTAAAAAATAAAGATAAATCAGAAGCATAAAAACATTTACAGAGTTGACAAACAATTGTTGCCAGAAATTTAATTCAAATTAGATTGAAAAAAACATTATCAGTTTCACTAATATACAACACTCACTAATATACAACACTCACTAATATACAACACTGAACCAGAAAATAATAAATTTATAAAAGAAATTCATTTGCTGAGAAAATAATTATACCTGCCAATTGAGCTAAAAATTATTTTGGCTCAGAAAAGAAGCTATGTACCTTTAAAGAAGACTTTGTCTATGATCATAGTTAAATTAAAATAATAGGAGACAATTTAAAACTTATTTGAAGGACTTTTGGACTGCATTCCTGATTTTTTTCCTGAGGGCCTCCTAACAGACTTGGAGAAATAGTTCAAGTGTTAATTTGTTAAGTCACCCCTGTGTTATTTTTGTTCTTCAGAAACTACCAAAAACAAGGCTTTCACAGCATGATCTTTTCATTTATTTATTCTGCCATAATCTTCTGTCTCTTGGTGGTCACAGTATGATAATAAAAACAATAGATTTTTTTTAAAAGAGACCATTAAAACCAAATCCAAAGAAAGACCAAATAGGGCAGAACAACAACAGCAAAAGATGTGGGTGCTGATACTGATAGGCTCTGCAAAAAAAAAGTCCTATTTTTAATAATTTCCTAAAACAACCAGGAAGGAGGCCAGTCTGATTGCAGTGAGCAACCAGAGAAGTAGAGCTGTCATATTTATTTATTTATTTATTCATAGATTTATATACCGCCCTTCTCCTTGCGGACTCAGGGCGGTTTACAGGCATTT
>JANHGD010002988.1:12054-26072 GCA_027560375.1 Imantodes cenchoa
TCTACCGGGAGGTCATTCCAAAGGGTAATCGCCCCCACAGAGAAGGCTCTCCCCCTGGGGGTCGCCAGCCGACACTGAACATTTCAGTATCCCAGGACATTCCACAGCAGACCTCGAAGTAACTATAATAGAAAAGTGGGACTTTAACAGCACCATTAAGTGAGTAATTATTGAACTCATACACAGCAAAAAAGGTTAAGTCAATCTCAGAAGGCATCAACACATACAATAGTTTTTTAACCCATTACAATTGTTAATTGATCAGGTACTTGAAAAACAGTGGATCTCACGTGTAATCTGATCTGGATAACCCCTTCATCTTTCCCCTCTCTTTCATCCCAGTTTAAAACCTGTTTCAGCTTTATCACTCTATGTATCTGATGAAAATTGCTGGAGATCATGAAAGTTTGTGCCTTTCAATAAAAACTTTAGTTGGGGAAGATGCTGCCAAATTCTTGATTTTTTTGCCATCATAGATGAATACAGCTCTCTTTCTACAATATCTACAACACAATCACTGGTCTTTAATTAATGCAATACCTGGATAAATTTTCAGATATTAACACCCAGCATGTGCTTAAACTTCAAGTTATAATTAGTTTTTTTCATGGGCAAAAATGATTCCAGAAAATGGCACTGTTATAAACAAGGCTACTAATATTATTTTAAGCTTCTAATGTTTGCCTTGATTTTTAGGCCTTAAAAGTTTTCAGATGAGAGGTAATTTTAAAAACAGTAAATAAAATTTCATAATTTGCTTAAAATATCTTTCCTAAACTCTTTTAAAGAATTTTAAACTAAACTTAACAAAAAACAAAGATGTTACATTGTTTCAGAGATAATACATCCATATTATTACACCACAATAGAAAGCTGAGGAACCATGCTGGTTGAAATATGGATTTAATAAAGCGCATGTTGTTAAGAGTCAGCTTGTGAATACTTCTAAAATGTATTGGCATACACCATTCCTATTTTTTTCAGTGATTGTCTACATTAATCAAGTACTGTCAGGAGGTGATACATCTATTTATATAACATATGTCAATACAAACATGATGAAGGCAGTCACATTCACTGCTCATATGTTTTCCTTATTTATATATAGACTAAGGAAAAATTGTTTGGAACAAAAGATATGCAGCAGAAGCTGCAGAAAAACTTATTCTTGCTTCACAACATTTTAATTCTGATACAAAAATTAAACTAAATCAAACCATTTGAGAATATAACAAAGTATTCGTCTGTTGTGACTGAGTCTATTCTTCCCCAAAAGGTTTTATTTCCTCAAATACCTGCAGTGGTTTGAACATGCAAATCTATAGTATGTCTACTCTATATTCAAAATACATATTCTTTCATTTTTTTATCCAAACTGGGGCAAATCCACAACAGTGGATGTGATGTGCCAGTGCCTGGACAATGTGAGGTTCTGGATGGGAGTCAACAGGCTCAAATTGAATTACGAAAATGGAAATTATCAAACATAAGGAAACTATTGTATTTTGTCTTTGAACTATTATTCTTTTAACCTTATAGCAGGTGAAAAAAACTGGCTGATTCACAATATAAAGAGCTTGTTTATATCTTAAATAAACAAATAAATATGTAGATATGTAGATACTTGATTGGTAGTTCTCCCAAACTGCTCATGTAAGTTACTGTAAATAAAATGAGGACAGAATGACTAAATAATATAATATTCACTGGAAGTAATCTCAGATTATGAATTACATGCAAAAGGAATTTTGAATCTGACCCTAAACTGTTCTAATGAAAATCTTATTAATTTCAACAGAGCTACTTCTTGCATTAGTCTGTTTTGAGAAATCCATCTTGGAAATAAAGAATAATGAATACAAACTTTCAGGATTGATCTGCCACTAGTTTTTTTAATTATTATTTTAGCTAATTTAAAAATAAGCTTTAATTCTGATGAAGACTCATTAACACTTAGAACTAAAATCTGTTTTGAGTTTCATGGTTCAGATATATAACTTCCAAGGAAAAGGAGAGTTTTCTTTTTCATTACCAGAATCTGAAACACATTTAGAGAGATAAAATCTTGAAAAAGTATTTTCAAAATAAGAGACACAAGGTTATTCAGCTAAAAGCATTGAACAAATTGACTTTGAAAACGCACAAATATGACAAAGAAAAATATACCAAACTATCAAGTTGTCATAGCCCACCCATCACCCAATGTTTGAGGGGGTCTTTCCATTTGGTGGTCAGGGACAGACAAAAAACTTGTTCAAGCTTCTTGCAAACTGGAGACAGTTTAAGCTTATGGGGTTTTTTTGCTTTCTGAAATTGAAGCTTGCTTTCACATAGATAACATGAGTGCACTCTGGACAGTTTGCTCATAACTGTGATGGCTGCACTGAACATAAGAACAGCCATTAGGGAATCCCTCCACAGCCTTAACGGAAGGTGGGAATATTGCTGGGTTAAATTGTTCGTGCTGTAACTCTTTCAATCTCCTCCTCCTCCTCCTCCTCCTCCTCTTCCTCCTCCTCTTCCCCCCCTCCTCCTCCTCCTCCTCCTCTTCCCCCTCCTCCTCCTCCTCCTTCTCCTCCTCTTCCTCCTCCTGCTCCTTCTAATTTGAAAATAACTGGTGGATATGCAGTTTTAATGCCAATCCGCATTAAAATCTGAAACAAAAGGTCACATTAGGAGGTGAAGCAAATTCAAATACATTAGGAAAAACAAAAAGTTGGACTGCTTATATTTTTAATTTAAAAAAATGAAAAGTGAAGCGAAATGTTGTAAGACAAGGAAAACAAAGGATAAGTTCCATCATCATTGTTCAGAATCCATAGGGTACAGAGTAAAAGACCATAATAAATTGGTATCCAGATACCTTATTTAGTATTTAGGAATATGAAACTATCCCCCAGTCTTTTTAACAGGAATAGTATACAGTTTGTGGATTTGCCTTAAAATTCAAACACAATAAAAATTACATTGCTACTATTAAAGGCTTTCTTCTCCTTGCTCTAAAACGGAGCTGCTTACATTGTTTGATCAAATTACCTTTTCCTTTGGTCTCAAATAATGTCATAACCCCCAACACACACACACACGTACACACCCAAAAAAAATAGGTTTCGTTGTTTCGCACAAGCAGAATAGTTCCAAAGTGGATTCTCAATTTACAAATAAGCAATTACAAATTGCTCCATTACCTCCAGGATGGGCTCAAATTATGCCTTTAGGCGTAATTATCTCCTCTTTAAGAATGAGTGTTCTAAATTATTATTCTGATAATTAATTCTGGAATATAACCTTTTTTTTCTATTGTGGCCTTTGATGAATTTTTTGACAAATAAACAACAACTGGCAATGTCCCCTATTACTTTCAATATACAGAATTAATTTCTTATATATGCATTCCAACATGGTGATATGCTTTGTGAACCTACCAGTATCAGCATTTTCATTGACTTTAATGCAGACCCCAAAAATCTGACAGTCAGCTTGTTCAGAACCATATTTAACTGCATCTCCTATTTGTGTATGTGGGTGTGTGCCACTTCAGAAAGATGGCTTAGTCAGAATTTCAGGAAAACAGAATCCAGTAGGTGGGAGCTTCTCCTTTCCATTTCTCCTCAAAACCGTTTCCTCCAGCACCGAGATATATGATTTTTAAAAAGGGATTAGCATGTACAAAGCAAACAGCAAACTCCTCCTCCTCCAAGATACTCTTTGAATCACTGGAGTAGGGGCCAGGGGAGGGAAGAAGAAGCTTTGGAGGCCAGGCAATTTCTAAGTTGCATCTTGTGCAACCCACATCATGTTTTCTCAGACCAAAAGTCTATACTTATCCTAATAAGATGGAGAGGGAGGGAGCCAAACTAACCACAATTGCCATGAGAGGGGGTGCTTTACTGCAGCATAAGGGGGCGGGCTGAGGAGTGGGTTAGTTGCGAACAGAGGCTTCATTGGCGCTGTCCCCGGTGCTGAAAACGGCAAACTCCTCAACAAGGAGAAGAGAGCCGTGCGGCAGAAGAAACCCTCCCCGCTTCGAGGCCTGCGCGGGGCGAGCAAAGAGGGGGCGGAGGCGCGTTCGCGGCGGGCACGCGCACGCCTGCTTTCCCCCCCCTTTCCTTTGCCTTACCCGTGTGTGTGCATGTGTGGTGTGTGCGCGCGTGAGTGTGTGTGTGACAGAGAGGGGTGAATGTGTGTGATAGCCTACGAAGGAGCTGGATGTACCGAAGCGTCGGGACCACAACAGCAGCATTGAAAAGCTGCATTCAAGCTGCTTCTTTCTTCCTTGGGCTAGCCCCAAGAGCACTGCAGCAGCGGGCCAAAGCTCCCACCCCACCCCCAGCATCCAGATCTTTTTGCTTCTGTTGGGAGATCCTCTCCAGCTCGAGTCCTTCGGTTGCTTGCTCAATATGCAGAGGATCTAATTTGCTGCGCGAGAAACGGCCAGGGAAGAAGGAGGTGGTAGTGGTGGAACAGGAAGGCGAGGAGGAGGAGGAGGAGGCAGCAGCAGAAGAGGAATATTTCTGGCTTGGTGGATGCTCTACTTTTCATGGCAATGCAAAAAAATCGGCAGATTTCTCTTTTCCTGGCTCTTTTGGTTTGGGGATTCATCTGGGGGGTCTACTCAAACGGCATACAAATAGGTGAGTGTCCTCTTCAGAACAAACCTTTTGTCTTCATCTCCCAAAATCTGGGGGGGGGGGGGCGGTGGTTGTTCTTCCTCTAAAGAAGATTTGATTCAACCCCAATTCACAGCATGTAAACTTAAATTGAGCTTCTCTGCTGAAGGAAATGGATGCTAAGCGTGCTTTCTTTAGAGACCAGTTCCCAATAGCCTATTTCGCAATTCTAATGACTGCTTCCCAGCTGTACTTTTTCCCCATTAAAAAACAGTTCATTTCCACAAATGGCTTTTAAAAGAGAATCCTCTTTGGTAATCAGTTGTACAGACGATATTTCCCCCTGAAGTCATGAAATCAGATTCCCTGAATGGATTAAAAAAAAGAAACCCCAGAAGGGGTCTGGATCAGTGAAGGATGCATATCCTAACATGGTGAAGGATATTCAGAGTGGCCACCGCCCCCACCCTCACCCTCAGCCTGTCCACCAAACTTAATCAGGGTTTACCATTGCTGAAAAGCAGCAAGATATGACCATTACTGAAGATTAGGACAAATTGTCCTTAACATCAGTGAGATTCTAGTATGAGGCAAGTTTCAAAGCTATTTCCCCCAGCAGAGCTGATACTCCTACAGCTCAGCCTGCAGCACTGATGTCCTCTCTCTCTCTCTCCCTCTTTCTGTCTCTTGTTCTGTTTTTATGTTTGTCTGTCATCCAACAGGAGGGCTCTTCCCCAGAGGAGCAGATCAGGAATACAGTGCATTTCGTGTAGGAATGGTTCAGTTTTCCACTTCAGAATTCCGACTGTCACCGCACATTGACAATCTGGAGGTGGCCAACAGTTTTGCTGTCACCAATGCATGTGAGTAATCAATCTCTCCTTGTGGATCACTGTGTTCCCTAGATTGGTAGGGTTGGGGCAGCAACTGCCATTGTGAATAATGCAAAGAATGACGATAATGATTTTGGCATTTATCTCTCCCAAAATAATCTTGGGAAAACTTGGTGGATGGGCAAGGAGCTTAAAATATGGAGTATCCATTTAGCTATGATTACTTTTCACTGTGATCCCTCCATCCCTCACCCCTCACCTTTCAAACTGGATTGTACAGCTTATGTTGGCAGTTGATTTGCAAGCACTGTACAGGTTCTCTTAATGTTTTATATAAATTGGCTTCAGTTTAGGAAGGACCCCACCCTTCTCAATATCAGAGTCCCACATGTCTGAGAGGGGTGTGTGATTTTCTCTATTTGTTTCTAAAATTCATGCCACTTATGCTGGTGTATTTGCTTCTTGAAATTAATTATTCTCTTTTTCTCTTGCAACAACGGACTATTTGGGGTTAGATTTTTATTTATTTGTTTCATTGTTTTCTATTGCAGAATGTGTAGAAATTTTAAATCTCATCATTACATGTTTTTACCTTCATATATGACAATTAATGTTATCCTTCTACAGAAATGGATAAACCTATATTTTCATCTCTCAACCTTTTCTTAGCAGACAAAATGCTTGGCTGTTGGTTCTGTAGAATACAGTATAGAAGTAGATGTTGAGAATATATATATATTCTCCATATATATTTGGGACATATACGGCATAAACTGAAGTAGGTAAAATGAGAGTGATTGTGAGCTATTCCTTCTGGATCCTGTATTGGTGGTTGGCTGGTTGCACATGGCAGAGGATCACTTATATCCCTTGAGATGGCTGTATCAGGAGCAAGATTCCATGTAGCATGTATGCTAAAAGACAAAATTATTCCTATGACTCGTTTAAAGCTTTGAAATCTTGTTTGATTTGGAAAAAGATACGTGAAAAGAGAGTGCTAGAGGAAGCAACCAAAAGCTGCAGCTGGATTATTGCTCTGAAAAGCAATAGCTGCAGAAATACTGATCAGCCATTTTCCTTTTTGCAATTTTACCATTTTAGAATTATACTGCCCCTATCTCTTTCTCAATAAATCACATCACTTTAAGGAGCTCTCTCTTGATTTGGGCAGGAAAGAAATGAATAGAAGGCACTTAGGTTCTGAATTCGGGGTCTGTGTCTTCCTATACAGTAATGCTGCTAGAATGAGGATAACAGTCTTGCTTGGCATATCTTCAATGAATCTTTAACATATCCAGAATAAACATATGACACAGTCTTCCTCTTCCTGCTTGGCCTTAATTTGATATTCTTCTTGTACAAGGTTGGTTCAAATCCATTGGCTTCTACAGAAGGTCACTGGATAATTAAGCTAGGCACTCCCTTTTATTCCAGTGTATTTTGCAGACTTGTTGTGAGTAAAAAATGGTGGGGAAGAGTGATGTACATGCCACCATGAGCTAGAGAAGGAAAGGTGGTATATATATCTAATAAATAAATAAATACATTTCCAGGAGGATTCAGCAAAGGAAATGGCATAGATATTGAAAGATCATAGAACAAAAATAATACTGAGCCAAAGCGAACCTGAAATTGCTTGGGTGTTGTTGTAGTTGTAGTTGTAGTTTTAGTTGTTGTTAGCGTTCAGGTTTTTTATCCATGCCTTAATTGAAAAACACATTTATTTAGGGGATAGATGATAGAACAACAAATTACTGTGGCTGTTACTACCAAACTAACAACCATTGTCATTATTTCATTTTCTTTCCGCTTAATTATTTCCCTACAGAAATGTGTCCTTTATTACACTTCATTGTTTAACAATATCTCTTAAGATGTTAATCACTGAATTGGACATTGTTAAACTTATTACAATATACAATAGAATACAATGGTCAAGAAAGTGTTGATTCCTGATCTTATAGATTAATTTTGGGCTGGAATTGAATGAATACCAAGTCCACATTACAGATTTGTAGAATATCAGTACAACACCTTAAAACTCATATAGTTAGAAAATGGTGGCTGGATTGACTTTCCACATGATGGCCTGTGTAGAAAAATAAGTCCTAGGTAGAATTATTAGAAATGTACTTTGTCATTTTGTCACCTTCACATGAATTAACTCTGAAATGCTAACCAAAACCATGATCTGCCCTGTGGGTGGAAAAGCATATTCTACACATTCATGAGTTACAGATTATACTTAAATGCAGCTGTCTGCAGTGAAAATTAACATATTGAATGTAATAGCTGTCATAGCAGAAACATCCCCAAGTTCATCTTAAACCTATTTTATTGTGAAGTAGGCTTATGTAAGGAATACCAATTTTCAACCCTTGCATTAATTATTAAATAGTATAATACTACTGAGATTTCACAAGATTTCAAAATTGATAATGTTAAAGGTTTCACTTAATTCTTTATGAGAGAGGAGAGAAACCAAGGGAAAGGGAAAGAATGTTAGTCTTCCAGAAAAAACTTTGAACAAAAGGAAAACTTATGACTATTCTCATCATTGGTCATGTATCCAGGGCTATTTTAATTTTTTGGTAGACTTATTAAAGGAAACTCATTCAGTCAGCCCTGTATTTTTGTGATTAATTGCAACACCCCATTATTAGGATTCAAGTCTCAAATCTAGCTTCATTTCAAAAGCATATCCCTCAAAAGCATAAAATTTAACCCAAAGGCTTCTGGGTATATACAGAATACATTTTCTTCATCTGTTTTCCTCTCTTTTTAGAGCAGAAAAAAGATTTCTAGGAAGGAATGATCCTTACCATGTCGTTTTAGAAATGTGGTATAATCAAGATCAAAAGAATCAATAAATCCACTGGGTTCACTAGGAACCATTAAGTATATACTGAAAAATCAGGAAATGGAGAAATATGAAAGTTTTAAAATAAAAATAAACTCAAGACTTTTAAAGAAACAAAGTACAACTAGTCAGAGAGTGAGAAAACAATCCAAATTAAATTAACCTGTCACAATACTTTGAAATTAAGATTATAATGAACTAGCATTACAACTAAATACAAATTAACTCATTGACTAATAAATAAGACATTACTATACACTTAACATAAATAAGAATGTCACAATTAAAACTTAATATATTTTATAGGGATATGATGAATCTCTAGTGAATGTCTATGTTTGGTAAAATATTAGAAATAAAACATTTAACTATATAATCAGATGTTTTATACAGAAATGTATTAATTTAAAAGTTACCATTTTTAGTATGACTGATCTGAAGAATCAGAAAAAGACACAAGAAAAAGACATTTCATGTGATATAGATGCAAAGAATTGAAGTTTGATAATGAAGAAAGAGGAGTAAAAGGTGAATGAGATGGAAAGAAGAGAAAAATATTGGATAAATGGTAAATTAACATGAGAACCACAAGTGTGAAATGGCAGCTATAAATCTAATAAATAAAATAAGTTTGGCATGGAAAAATTATTATGATCATTCGTATATTATCCCATGCTTTTAAAAAAAATCTGGATGCTTCACACTAAAAAAATCAATAACATGTTGAAAAAAATCAATAGAATTTTTATAACATGCTCAACAGTTCATACTTTGTAAGAAAAAAATACACCGCAGCCATCAAAATTAAGCCTTGCGTACTCAGGGGAAGAGTTGCTTTTAGAAGAGTTTAAAGAGGCCCAAGATGGGGTCTGACCAGGCCTCAGAAAGAAGTTGTTACATGGTAATGGTAGCCACCAAAGAGGCCTAGCCATTTCCCTAAGCTCCCAAGAGGTCTGTAAGGGGGCATGCATAAGCACACCAGCGTGCCTACCGTCCCTGTCCTACTGTCCCCATTTATTCGTACCCATTTCCTGTGTTCATGTCCATGTTTATACTTATACCTGTTATCTCATACGTGTTTTGACAAACTAAATAAAATAAAATAAAAATAAATAAAATAAAAGTGGTTCTGCTCAACCTCTGAAATGCTCCACTGCAGCTAAATGATAGGGATATTGGGGTGCCTTAAGCCTGAGTTGTAGAAGAAAGGTTTCCAAAGCCCTTTTGAGGATCTCCTTTAATAAACTCTTGGCTTTTCAAATAAATAAAACAATTCAGGATCGCTGCAAATGCAAACCCTACTGAGGAGTCCTTTGGGGAACAGAGACTGTGTTATTCTGAGATTCCCTGAAAATGAATTGCTTAACAGAAACTAGGTTTAGATCTGGGTCCCTTGAGACAGCAGTTTTAATAGCAAGCGAGACTTCTTCTAGAGTAAACAGCCTCATTGGCATGGTAACCTGCAACACTTTTATTATTTGGTTGAGAAAAATGCAAGCAGCTAATTAACACTTTGGGGATTCGATGATTATGGATGGGAGAAGGGAGTGATTGTCGCTTTCAGTTAGTAATTTTTAAAAAAGCATCATTTGAGATTTAGGCAAACTTTTAATTTCTTTCAAAATCAGCTTGGTTTTCTTAACATCAATCAAAGTATGGTCTTTCACTCATTCCTGGATGAGTCACATTTCTGACTGTTAATTTATTAAAAAAAATGAGACCCACGGATATCAGGATTCAGTGTGATTAAATGTTATTGATGTTCTGTTGATAATGATCAAGTAACTGGTACATTACCAGATCAAACATTCCCCAAACTGATGGTTTCTCTGTTAAAGACAAGTGACATGAAGGCTTGGTTTTTATTACTTCTAAATTTACTAAGGTTTTTATTTTCTTCTATATGCATTAAAGGGCAAAGTTACATCACAATTCTTTGTTCTGTCTCTAGAGTTTTACTTCATTTATAGAATGATCCAACCTGAAAATCTTACACATCCTCTTCCTTGATTAGAATTTAAAGATCTGGGAAAATGGGAGTCCTTTGCACACATTGGGCCTGAACCATATGGAACCAATTGGGCCTTATGAAGTTTCATGCACTTTCTTATGTAAGGGAACGCCCCGTATCTCTACTATCAGCATTATAATTCCAATGTTAATCTTACTTATTCCTCTGTGTACACACTCTTATAAGTGGGGTTAGTAGCCTGGCTACCACATTTTAGTATCCTGTAGAAGTGATACGGTTAAGTTAACGCATTGAGGATATGGGTAGAAAACTTGAATCTAAAATATATTCTTCCCTGACCAAAGAAGTAACATCCAATGAATGGTATGTGTGAAGGTACAATATGTGTGTAATATGTTTGCTTGCAAATGGATCCAGAGAACTGAATATAACCAGTTCAGTAGCTCTGGGAAGATGACTTCAACTGGCTGAATCGGGTCTAGCAGTCTCTGATCCGTTCCACTGCTCTCCTTTCATGCTCTTTAGCAGGATACTGAGAGGCCACTTCCCCTGGTGGTGGATGACTCTGCCTTTCTTCCCTGCAGTTTTTCCTGATGAATTTCGGCTTCCTTTGCCTTGGGGACTATTGACTGAACTGTGGGGGTGGAGAATCAGCCAACCTGATGCGCCTCAGTTGGCGGTGGAAGCAGAAGTGCAGCTAAAACCGCTGGGCTTCCTTTAATAGCTTTTTCTAATCCTTGCTTTTGGCAGAAGGATCTCTTTATTTCTCCTCCCACCTCATACACAAGAAAAGTCTATTTGATTAGTAAGCTAAAACCCAAATACTAGTACCTATAACCCGCTCAGAGGAATAACAATCCAGCAAGAGATAGGCTGATCTTTGTTCAGGTAAACTCATTTCTTGAGAAAGGATTTCCCTTTAGATCCTTCACTGAGTAAGTTCACTGAGTGAATTTACTTAAGAGTATGCTTTCGGTAATGCAACAAGTTTATAACTGCTTGCTCTGCACAATTATTTGTTCACTTTCCTTATAGTCTCAGTGGTTTATATATAGGCCACTATATTGCATTGTATTCAAGTAGATTTGCTCATAAACATTGTTCAACTCCTACCATTCGACAGCAGTCCCTGGCCTAATCTCAAATGTATTAAACTGTCAAACACCTCACTGGGTTCTTTATTTCTCCATATTATCTGAACGATATATCCTGAAAGATTATTTTCATAGCCTTTCATAGCTGAAACCACTGTACCTTTATTTGAAAATAATCCACACTGTCTTCTAGTAAACTAAGTTAGATTGCATAATTTAGCAGACTTCCTCATTGCCTTGGTATAGTTAGGATTACTTTGGTTTGTGTGTGTTTAAATTCTTTGCTAAAATATATAACAAATGAAATCTATGAACATAAAACAAGAAAATAAGTTACCTATTTGGCCAAAATGAAGACAGTTCTCAAAGCAAATACCAAGATTTTGGATTATCAGCAAATTGAAGAAAGCCCTTTCATTTTAAAGATAGTACATTTCCTCTTACGAAAATAGACTACATTAACAGCTGGGAAGGTATATCACCATGCCCCGTGTAAATGTTTTGTGTGCAAAAAATGCCTAGTAAACACAATGAATTACTGCCAAATGAACTTCCATTGGATTGCATTGGGTATCTTCAGTCTGGTAAAGCTGTAGTTTGAATGTACTATTATTTTCATGTAAAAGTTCTTTGAATGCCCTTTTAAACTTGTTGTTATTAGCTGCGAAGTCATATCCGATCCATTGCAACCCCATGGACAAGGCCTTTCTGTCCTCTACAATCCCGCAGAGTCCATTTAAGCTCCATCCAGCCACCTCATTCTCTGCCGTCCCCTTCCTCTTTTGCCCTCAATCATTCCCAGCATTAGGCTCTTCTCCAGTGAGTCCTTCTTTCTCATTAGGTGGCTGAAGTATTTGAGTTTCATCTTCAGGATCTGGCCTTCTAAAGAGCAGTCAGGGTTGATCTCCTCTAGTACTGACCGCTTGGATGGCCTTGCAGTCTGAGGGACTCGCAGGAGTCTTCTCCAGCACCAGAGTTCAAAGGCCTCCATCCTTTGGTGCTCAGCCTTCCTTATGGTCCAACTTTCTCAACCCCTGACATTTTGAATTAAAATGATCTCGGTAAGCTACAAGAGGAAGGGGAAGTACAGATAGTTCTCAACTTACAACAGTTCATTTAGTGACCATTCAAAGTGACAACAGTACTAAAAAAGGTGACTTATGACCATTTTTCACACTTATGACCATTGCGGATTCCTCATAGTTACGGGAGCCACTTAACCGTTTTTGCTAATTTAAAACTGCGACAATTCGCTTAACTGTGCCAAGAAAGGTCGTAAAATGGGAAGATATTCACTTACCAACTATCTCATTTAGCAACAGAAATTTTGGGCTCCATTTTAGTCATAAGTCGAAGAGTACGTGTATTATTTTCTATTGAGATGAGGGATCAGCTTGATTGAGGCACACAAAGGCAAGTCAGTCTTTTTTTTTTTCAATGTAAAAAGAAACATTTTACGACCTTTCTGGCCACAGTGTGAATCACTGCAGTTGTTCAGTTAGTAACATGGTCATTAAGTGAGCCTGGCTTCCCCATTGACTTTACTTTACAAGAGATCACATGACCCTGGGGACACCGCGACCGTCGTAAATATGAGTCAGTGGGCAAGCGTTTGAATTTTGACAACGGTTGCGAGTGTAAAAATAAAATAAAATCATAACTCCCCTTTTTTTCAGCCCTGTTGTAACTTTGAACGGTCACTAAATGGACTGTGATAAGTCGAGGACTAAGTGTAAATAAATAGCAAGCCTGTATCCCATCTGACTATCGGCGACTCTGGGCAGCTCACAAGAGTCAAACAAAGACATTACAATCAAATCAATTAAACGTAACAATTGGCAAGAGCGATGAAGCGAAGGGCCCTCATTCTCCCTCGCCCAAAGTCTGGATGAAGCCAGCGAAGCACAAGCAGAATTGGAAGATCACGTCACCTCCGATTCGTACGAATCTCCCCAACACATGGCGGTGACAGCTTCTTGTCGACTGACAGTTGTTTCTCCCATCCTATAATTTGTGGCCTGTTTCTTCTGCAGGTTGACCCCTAAAAGTGGAAAAAGGGACATCACTTGACAGGAAAAGGAGTAAGAAAGCAGCCTATTTTCCCCCCCTCCACCTTAACCTTCCAGCAAGAGACAATGTGGTCAATAAAGGAGAATATCAGAAAGTAGCAGTCACCTCAAGAAATAATATTGCTGGATGATGGACCAAGTGGCCCCTTCAGCTCCGGTTTTATTTTATTATTATTTGAATAATCATAATGACGATGACAAAACAACAACAACAATAATAACAACGATGTGCGTATGTATATATGACATATAATACTATATAATATACTATTAAATTATATGCCCCATCTTGCCTAGAGGTTTAGAAAGTGGGCACATGTGTATGTGTAAAATAGATTGGATTAGATAGATAGATAGATAGATAGATAGATAGATAGATAGATAGATAGATAGATAGATAGATAGATGACAGAGGGAGATGATAGATAATGATATAGATAGAGATGATATAGCAATATCACTTAGACTTATATACCGCTTCATAGTGCTTTACAGCCCTCTCTAAGCGGTTTACATAGACATAGGATGATGACAGAGATGATAGATAAATAATGATATAGAGATGATATATAAAGATAGA
>JANHGD010002988.1:44983-57401 GCA_027560375.1 Imantodes cenchoa
CTTCAACTCCCAGAATTCTCCAGCCAGTTATGCTGGCTGGAGAATTCTGGGAGTTGAAGTCCGCAAGTCTTAAAGTTGCCAAGTTTGAAGACCTCTGCTCTATGACATCCAGGAAGGTGGTCAGCACTGAGCTTTTTCCACAGATTTTAATTATTTTTTTATTAATGTTAGTCATTATGGTTTTTTTTTTTAAATAAAGATACCAGAACTTATGCTGTCTCTTCATGTGCATGCTTATTGCTAGTTTTATGGATTTTATATTTAGAATAATAAACCTCCTAGAGTCCTTGTTCAGATTGGTTTATAAATGCTACAAGTAAATAATAAATACCAATTGTATGCCCAGCATTAAAGATCACAGGTCAGACCTACATGGTGTTGGGATAGAAGTATAATTTTCTCCCTTATTACTAATTATACTTTAAACTGAACTCTCAAGAAGAATCTCGATTGTCTAAAATTGTGGAATGACGGTATATTCGATTAAAAGAGTTTTTTATTTTATATTTGGTCCAGATGCATTAGCAATATTAAAAACTCTTAAATTACTATCAGTGTTGAATTGTGATTTGGACTATTGAAAAATCTACTGTATTTTTATAGGCAATTAAAGAATAGAATTAAGATGGACATTTGAAAGACTATATTAGTAGCTCAGAGTGTGGCCAGGTTATAAATTCTGTTTAACAAATACATAAAGATTATGTAACCTCTTTAATATATGTACATGAGGCTAATTCAACATTTTTCACATTTTCATTTATGTTCCTTTATCTTTTAACCGCACTTCAAATACAAGTCTGTATACAGAATGTTTTATTTTCATTTTTGCTCTCAATTTTATTGTTCTGGAAATATCAAATGACTGAGGGAAAATGTATCAATTTGATAGGGACTTCCCATTATCCCATTTGTATTTACTGTCCTTAATAGTTTTGAGAAAAATAACATGTTGTAAAAATGTGAAAGTAACTGAATTGTATGCCAAACAATTAGAAATTATCACCATACAAAGGATGATGGATTTACCAGATATGAGACACAGCAAAAATATTATTCTTTTGTGATAGAAAAATGATGCAATCCTGGATTTACAACCTTGAATTGATTATTCGTGTTCACTCTCCACTTACAAACTGGCTTGTTTATTGCTGAAGTGGAAAAACTGATCAGTATTATTCCATATAGTCAAGCGTTAATGCCATGTTTAAAAGCTTTCTCTGGGTGGATGTGGGTATGTGTCTTTGTATATATTTAAAAGCTTATATCTGTTTTTGTACATTTAAGCATATACATACTCAGAGGCACAGAATGTGTGCGCCTAGTGTGTATGTTTATACACACACAAATGTGTATATATATGTAACACGTCTTTTATCTTATATTTTCCTTTCATTTTGTATAATGCAGCAATTTTAAAACTTTGTACGTATAGTTTAATTAAAAGAAGGACTAGGGGTGACATGATAGCACTGTTCCAATATCTCAGGGGCTACCACAGAGAAAAGGGGGTCAATCTATTCTCCAAAGCACCTGAGGGCAGGATGAGAAGCAATGGATAGAAACTAATCAAGCAGTGAAGCAACCTAGAACTGAGGAGAAATTTCCTGACAGTTAGAAAATCAGCGCTATGACTTGCCCTCAGAAGTTGTGGGTGCTCCATTACTGAGGTTTTTTAAAGAAGAGAGCAGACAACCATTTGTCTGAAATGGTAGAGGGTCACCTGTTTGCATAGGGAGTTGAACTAGAAGGCCTCCAAGGTCCCTTCCAACTCCATTATTTTGGTATTTTATTAAAAGAAGCAATTTTATGATCCAGTTCTCTTCACTTCAAATGTAGAGCTATTCTCTGTAAAGCAGGTCACACAACTGTTCCAGAATCTATTAGCCAGGCTTTCTAATGACCTCAGCCTTGGACACTTGATACCAGGCATGTAAAGTTGACACAGGATTCTATTATATTATAGTGAGAAGAATATTGTACTAAGTGAGGAGAGCCATGTAGTTATCTCAGGTTTCACAAATTCTCTCAGCAAAACATCCCTCAGAGAGCAAGATAGGCACCCAGCTTACAAATGCCATCCTGAAAATAAAAAATAAAATAAAAATTAGTTTAAAATAGAAATAAAAACTAGATGGTTAAGTCAAATCTTAGGGAAAAGATTTGACTTGAAGCATCCCACCAAGTTAACAGGATGGAACATCAGGATTCCCGATACACAATCAGGAAAGTTGTAATTCTGAGTCCTTTGGGAGAGGGCGGCCTATAAATGCAACTAAATAAATAAATAAATAATTCCTGTTATACAATAAGGAAACTGTCCAGTTTTATAATACTATGTGTCCAACCATTTTATCCATTCTTTTATCCTTTTCAGAGGATTATAACAATCTTGTATCTAAACAAACGAGATAATATTCTGTATGTAACAATAGAGTCCCAGAGTACTTCTCAATCTCTAACCAAACAAAATACCAACTCTAGTATGTCTTGCTACATTTGTTGGCTGAGATTCCAAGAGTAAAGACCCATGGTTGCTTTCATGGACATGAGATTCTGAGCCACTTCTGGTCAGGACAAGAAATCTATAGTAGACTGCTGCTACACCAGAGATCACATTGACTAGCTCACGAACAGAGATGTTTTGGGCAGTATCCCTATACTACACCATACCATCCAACATATAAAGTTATCAAAGTGTAATAATATTAAATAATATTAGAAAGACAATTTAAACAACTTCATGGATTCATTCATTCATTTGTTCATTTATTTGTTCATTCAATTTGTATAGATCTTGTCTGAAAGGGTCAGGTTGAAATACACAAGTGGTATTTGTAGAAGTTTCATTGCCATTGTTTTTTTAAAAAAAACTTGTATAATTTATGTCAACTCTACTGGAACATTTATGAAAAAATGTATTCAATTCCAATTGTTGATTAGAACTATACTTCAGAAAATGTTAATCATTATCTGCAACATGTATGTAACCTCACTGTATAAATCAGTGAGATACATATTTTTGTTTCATGTATTTATTTATATACTTTGTCAATATTCAGTGGATTTTGCTGTGCAATTAAGTTATTAAAACAAAATGTTCTTTTTGCTAATAATACTGTAGGGACAAAAGAACAGATACAGAAGAGAGATGAAAAGTGTCTGGCAGCTCTGTGTGGGAGGAACAGGAAGCAGTAAAAACCTTTGTCTCAAAGTTGATTTCAATGGATTTAAAAGCACTTTTGTAGGAAAATAGTTTTGTCCATATAATAATAGTGATTTAATTTCAAGATTCGTGATGTATTTTTAACTGCAAAAAACCCCAGGTTTAGGTAGAATTTACTTGGTGCCTTGAACATTTTGTTAAACTGTTTCAATATTGACAGACATATTCACAAACACCATATGAGCTGAAAAATATAACAACAAACGTCTTTTGTATATTTGATTTTTTTTCTCAAATCAAAACTAAAAGATGTATGACAGAATACAGAACACATTAACATTTTAAAATATATAATTCTCTTTAGCTTGCTCTTTGCCATTGAAATCTTACCTTGCTCTTATTATCTGCGGGTTTCCTAAGGAACTTTTATGGATTAATCTATGTTGGTGAAACTCTACAATTCACTGATTCAGACATTTTACGTTTTGTCAGAAATGTAACATTTGCTTCATTTTAGTCATTCACTTTTTGGCATTCACTTTGAAGAAGATTGTATCATCAGAAAGTCATGTGCATTAAGACATGTGCCTTCAGAGGAATCTTTCCCTCCAATTCTAAATTAATAGTTTGCTTTCCTCTCATCAACAGATTAAAGTGTTCTGTTTAAATAACAGTAACACTACATATTTAAATACCTTTTAAATATGAAAAGTATTTTCATATATATTTATGTATGCAGTACTATATGTACATATGAAGTATGTAATGCATGTGAACGATACTGAATGAGTTTTTGTATGATTGTATGGAAGCAAAGGATCATAGACTTGAATTGACTTTCTAAGCCATTAAGTCAGCTATCTTTTTTCAGTGCAGGGTTGAAACTACTGTATTAATGACAACAGAGTAGTTTGGGCGATGCTAGGAAGTTAAATGATAAATCAATCAATCCATTGGTAGACAAGCTGCTCCAGAAAGATTGTATTAATTGTTGTACAGGTAGTCCTTGACTTACGACCACAACTGAGCCCAAAATGTATGTTGCTAAGCAAGACAGTTGTTCAATGAATTTTGCCCCATTTTATGATCTTTCTTGCTACAATGGTTAAATAAATCATTGCAGTTGTTAACTTAGCAACATGGCTTTTAAGTGACTCTGTCTTCCAGTCCAGTGTCAGAAGGCCCAAAAGCTGATCCCATGATCCTGGGACACTGCAAATGTCATAAATATGAATCAGTTGCCAAGCCTCTGAATGCTGCAATGGTCAGAAGTTTGAAAAACTGTCATAAGCCACTTTTTAAAATTCCATTGTGACTTTGAACGGTCAGTAAACGAACTGTTATAAGTCGAGGAGCACCTTTGGTATTTATCATACAATTAAACAAAAGGCTAAAGTTTGGGAATAACGGGCTGATATAGAAAAGTAGATAATCATAACTAGTTACTCTAGAGCAGTGCTGTCAAACTTCTAGCCCGCGGGACGGATGCATCATGCACTGGCCACACCCACACCCAGTTTAGCGAAAGGGGGGAAAGTCCTGATACGTCACATGAAACTGCCCTGACGATGTGAGTTTGACACCCCTGCTCTACAAACATGCCATTTTTTCTATTGCATCCAATTTAACTTGTGAGATTCCAAAATTTGATTGCAGAATTTACTACAGTCATATCTACTACATTCCTATCATCTCCCCCACCCTATTTTGATTTGCCAAGATTGCAACTTATTGTATGACGAGTTGGTTTGAATGATCTTTTTCACTGAGAAATATAAGGATACTTCATATATTCAGAATGAGTCATTCTCAGGGAGAAGGAAGTAATTAGTGGTAGACAAGCTAATCTTCTTTCAAGCAATAGTTCTCGCCCGGGGTTTTTTTTCCCCCGCGCATCGCACCCTACCGGTGTGACGCGTGTGCAGCCTGATGCTGCAGGTGGGGTCGCGTGTCCCTGTGCGCATGTCTCTGTGCGCACGTCCCTGCACACGCTTTGGTTTCTGTGCATGCGCAGAAGCTGAAATCTCACGCGGGGACCCTTGCCTGAATGAGATTTCGGCTCATTTTTGCTTCCGTGCATGCGCGGAAGCAAAAAAAAATGCCAATATCTTGTGCGTGAGCATCATCTTGTGAGACGATGCGCGTGCGCGAGATTTCAGCGATTTTTTTTTTGCTTCCGTGCATGCGGAATGAGTTTGGGCAAGTGTCCCCACGCGAGATTTCAGCCTGCGCAGAAACAAAAAAAAAAGAGATGGCGACCGCAACGGCCCGGTGGCAATGGCACCGGAGCCGTTGCTCAACTTTAGGGGCGCTACTGTTCTTGCCCCTCCCCTTGGTATAGTGTGCCACTTTGGCTCTGATTACTCTGCCTCTCAATTTCCTCAGTACTCTGTTCTTTTCTTTCTCATCCTTTTTGAGACATTGAAGGAGGCAGGCTCAGACATGATAGGATCTTCAACTATGTATCCGTGGTGACTGATTGTTTGGTTTCCAGACATTCCCTAGCATTTTTGCCTTCCCTAGCTTGGTCTAGAATGCTTATACTTTTCCCAGTTGAGATTGTGGTTGAGTCTCTCTGTCAGTCCAAAGCCATCATTTGATTTGGAGACATCTGGCCTGCCACATATTACGCTTTAGACTGTATTAGTGCTGTGGGAATTTGGGAGGGGTTGCTGCATGAGGGAAGTAGAAATGTAGCCATAACAAATTCCTTCTTGATTCTCAAGGTCATCCTTTGTTCGACACCTGCCTGGAAGTTGATGGGAGTAACGGGGATGTTGGCATGAAGGAGACTGGTCAACATGGTGAACTTGTGGGTGGGGGAACAAGGGGATGAACTTTAAACTGGGTTTAGAAACCCACGGGACCTCAAATTCAGGTTTCTCACAGATGTGCCAACATGGTTCTGCTAATAAATTGGAACTTTGAAGAATGCTATGCCTCGGACTCTGATTTAATTTTGGATGCTATTCGGAACCCTGGCACTGTCTATATGTTGTAAGATTAAGAAATTTTCATTGTGTCTTCTGACTGCTAGTTGGTATTCATCAGTGCTCTCCACTGATCTTCTACCAGTTTGTCTTACATATTGTTATAGTCCTTACATATATTGTAGATATTTTTTTCTTGTTTGGCTATTGGGGTTTTGTTCTTGTTGTTCTTGTTGTTTACTTAAGATTTTTTTGAGAGTGTTACTTGGTTCATGTACTAAGGCGATACTATATAATTTTTTTCTGAGATTTTTTGATATATGGGAATATTATCCTTTTCATAGCTTGTTTTGGTTGTATTGTAGAGGGTTCAGTGTGTTACCTAGGTTGACTGCATTAATGATGATGTCATCTAGCCTGGTAATGAAATGTTTGTAAGCAAACAGCCAAGCTCAAAGAGCACCAAAGCTTTCCTACTAATGATTGTATAATATTTCCTTTGATTTTTCAGCAAGAATGTTGAGAGGTGAAAAAGATAATTACTGTAAGTCGCTGACGAACTAAAGACATTAAACCTGAAACAATATAGTTTTTTTTGTATATATTTATTCCATTCTTTTATTGATAACTTATAATAAGTGTTTTATTAAAATTGTAGGATCAGCTAACATCCATGTTTATTTGTTTATTTAGGCTAAGGAAAATCAACTAGCAGCCCATACATTTTCTGGGTTTATTTATGAACAATCATTGTCCATTTTAGAGATAGGAACAAAGTAGTGCAAAGAAATTCAGAGGCTTTAAATTTATATAGGACTACATGGAATCATCTGAAGTAAAGAAAAAGTGGAGAAATGATGCTATCATGAAGGATTTTGGAATATAGCTGTTATCACAATTGGCAGATAATGACTTCATAAACATGGTATTATTCATTTGCAATTCTCCTTTCAGAATACTCTGTCTCAGCTGCAGATTGTAATCATGCAAATAGTCTAGCACTTGAAGACAATGTCCCAGTTACATCAACTGACTCAATTACAGCCACCTCATAAAACTGCAGCAGTTTAAAATACATTAGCAAAACGTTTTCTGTATTCTAAAGTAATCAGTTCACAACGGTTCATAATGGCGAACTGGTAGCGGCAACGGTGGGAGGCTCTGCCCACCCACCTGGACATCATCAAAAACACTCTGCGCATGTGCAGAAGCTTCTGCGCATGTGCAGCAGTGTTGCCCGCCCATGTGCTCCCATTCCCAAACTGGTAGCAAAGGTAAGTGGAACCCACTACTGAACCAGTTGTGTAATGCATAGTGTCAAGTAATTCTCTGAATACTAGAATAAGATGTACAGTGACAGTATGAAGAGGCTTGCAATAAATTTTATTTTATTTATTAATCACTTTTCTAAAGCTGCCCTTCTGACAAAAAGTGGTTCTGAGCAACTCTAGAATGTTCAGCATTCTAGAGAAAATCTGTTACTTCTATGTAATTATGTAGATGGCAATCGAAAACAAAATAGCAACCATCATAAATTGAGATAGGTCATTCAGCAGTTTGGCTTTCTATTGACTACTGATAGCCAAATCTCACCCTAGGTTCTGCCTGGATTTACCTTCCAAATAAGCAACCGAGTCAGAAGATCATTTAAAAACGGTGAAAAAGTGGGATCTCCCTATAAAAAGGAGAATCCCGAGATCCACCTTACATTCCTTTTTATAGTTAAGACAACAACAACAAAAAAAGAAAGAGGAAAGTTGGTTGATCAAGATAAGAGTAACCCTTTCTTGCACAGTAAATCAACTGCAAAGCTTCTTTGAAACCAGATGCCTGTTGACACTAAGAAACTTCTCCTTATCAGCAAATAGTCTCCAGACATCCTTCCGTAAATTATCTTTTCAGTTTAGGAATGTTAAAAGCTATCTAATCAATCCATACAACCATAGGATGAAAGTTTTCCTACATTTCAGTCTGTAATGAACCTGAACATCATTTTAAAAGAAAAAATAAGTCAAATTAAAAGATAAAGTAACTATGTTTAGTTAACAAGTTATAAAATCCCTATTATGTGCCCCTCACTACACTGTCAGTGGCTTTCCAAAGTTTCAGTTTCTGAAACTGGATTTTCATTAGCCTTCCTTTAAAATCTTAGATATTTTGTCTTTATAGCAATAGTATAATTAGAGTGCTTTCAAGTATTATTTTTGCTATATGTTCTCCGATGAAATGTGAGTGAAAAAAGCACAACTAGCTGGATATGGAAGGTGACCAATGCCTCTTTGAAGGAGAGGGTGTTGTCTGTGGTCCTGGAAGACGTGCTCCCTCAAAAGAGAATATTTTGAATCTTGCAGTTCTTGTTAACTATTGTCTGATCTCCAACCTCTCCTTTTGAGGAAAGTTGTTCAGATGTTGGTGGAGAGTTAGCTTCAAAGCAACCTAGAGGAATTGGATTATCTGGATCTTTTTTGGTCAGTAATTAATCCTGAGCATTATAATAATACAAGCTACTTTGTCCAATAACTAGTGACTATTTTTGTAGGGGCCTGGATTGGAGTAGCATACCCTTATAAGATTTCTTGGTGACTTTTGAGAGTATCAGCCATGATATCCTTTTGGAATTGAGAGTTGGAAATTGGAGGCATTGTTCTTTAGTGGGTCTGTTCTTGTCTCAGTATCCATTGCAGTTGGTAGAAGTAAGGGAGAAAAAGTCTGTTTAGTGGCTGTGTGTTCAGAGTTCAGTCCTCTCCACCCTGCTTGCTAACATTTACATGAAGCTTCCAGGTCATTTATTTATGATATATCAATAGTATGTAGATAGCACATAGTTGAATACAGGTAGTCTTTGACTTGCAACTATTCATTTAATGACCATTCAAAGTTGCAAAGGCATTAAAAAAAGACATGTCCGTTTTTCACACTTACAATCATTGCAGCATCCCCATGGTCACATGATTAAAATTCAGCCACTTGGAAGCTGGCTCATATTTTTGGCGGTTGCAGTGCCCTATGGTCATGTGATCCCTTTTTGCAAGCTTCTGACAAAGTCAACAGGGAAGCCAGATTCACTTAACAACCATGTTACTGAATTAACAAGTGCAGTGTTAACAGCACTTAACAACTGTGGCAGGAAAGGTCGTCAAATGGGGCAAAACTCACTTAACAAATATCTCACTTAGCAACAGAAATGTTGGCCTCAATTGTGGTCATAAGTCGAGGACTAGCTGTAATGCCATTCCAGCCGATCTAGGAATGTTGAAGTCACATTCCATTCTCTGAATATGTTGTCTGAATATGTTGGGATCCACATGGGATGAAAGAAACTGAAGTTGAAGCCATACAAGGTGGGCTTTTAGTTTGGTTCTAGCATTTCTCTATCAGTACCAAATAAATCTCTCAAAAGGAAGGCATTATCTTTAAGGGTCCAGATCCATGATTTGGGAGTTTTTTTGAACTCATGGCTATTGCTGAATGGGTAGATGGAAACTGTGGCCAGGAGAGATTTCAGTTGTGCATTTGTTGCATGGAATGGTAGTACCATATCTTATGAGCTATTGCAATTGTATATGACAAGGGATTGCTCTTGAAAACTGCCTGAAAGCAGAATGCAACATATGTTGGAGGGGAGGCAGCATTCATCACTATGAGCACATTAAACCTGTGTTCTAAGCCTTCCATTTGTTACCAAAATCCTTTTATGACTTGATGCTTAGATGGCCACCTTCTCCAATAGGAATCTCAACTCTCCAACAAAAGAATCCTAGGTGGATCTCTTTTTGGATCTTCACTTTTGTGAGATGAAGGGGGCAGAAGACTCACAGGTGCTGCTTCTTAGTTTTGTTGCCTATTTTGTGGAACAATCTTCCACTCAAGGTTAGTTAACTACATTTGCTACCTTCCAGAAACAGACAACATTTTTTTCCAGAAACAGACAACATTTTTTTCAGAAGATATTTGGGATCAGAATTACAGAATAACAAAATTGGAAGGGACCTTGTAGGTCATCTAATCTAACCCCTCGCCCAAGCAGGAGACTCTACACTAGTGGTTCCCAATGTGGGGCCCACGTCCCACAGGGGGGCAATTTGATTTTTTATGTGGACAATTGAAACCTTGTTTAAACCAAGTTAATGGTCTTTTAGGCTTCCTTCACGTGAGTAGTTCACTTTTTGAATAGTAAGAATTATATGTCATCGGGGGGCAGGCATCAGAATTTTAGAGATGCTTAGGTGGAGTATGGCCAAAAAAAGGTTGGGAACCACTGTCCTATACTATTTCTGACAGTCAAGTATTTTCTTCAAAGCTTCCAGTGATGAAGTTCCCACAACTTCTGAAGGCAAGCTTGGTCGATTGTTCTCACTGTCAGAAAAGTTCTCCTTATTTACAGGTTGAATCTCTCCTGATTATATCAACAAATTATGTCAACTATTGGTGGTTTTTTTTGCTGGTATTATTTTATTCTATTTTATTTATATATTGATCTTTACTATCAGTATTTTAATTTGTATTGATTTTCTTGTATTTTTTAAAGTGTCCTGTGTGAATCTGTTCTGAATGTTGCTATATACAAATCTGATAAATAACAGTGTACATGCAGCATTGGCCTCCATTATAGAAGCAACTTTATTTCTTCCATCCCCGATACAAAGGAAAAACAAACAATTCAAAAGCATTTAGTTATTATCATATTATTTCCTCTTTCCAACAGCACAGAAATATTTTTCTCCAAAGTAATATATATTCCAAAAGGAACCACTAATGAAAACAAATGGATGTAGTTAAGGAGTTGTTACATCCTTGCACAGAAATCATTAGAAGTCCAAATAATTAATGGTCATAACTTCATTTTTAATAATAATAATAATAATAATAATAATGATGATGATGCTAATCTGTATAGGTTGAAGAGTTATTCCAATATATTTACAAACTTCAGATTATGTTAGTTTAAGTCAGTACTGACTTTTTTTTGTATCACTAGGACTATCAACATTACAAGCGGTACTAGACACTGCAGCTGAAAAGAAATGGCAAGTGACTGCTATAAATGTGGGGAATATTAACAATGATAGAAAAGATGAAACATATCGCTCATTGTTTCAAGATTTGGAGATTAAAAAGGAAAGACGAGTAATTCTTGACTGTGAACGGGATAAAGTCAATGACATTGTAGATCAGGTTTGCTACTCTTTCTTTTTCAATATCTATGTAAATAACTGTGAAATTATTGCCAATAATCACCATTATGTGCTTATTTACCATATTTTTCGGACGCACCAAGATTTCGAAGAGGTAAGTAAGAAAAAAATGTTTTTGCCCTCCCCCAGCCCCCAGGAGCACTAGGCACTCCCAAACCCTCTGTGCACCCCATTTTTGTGAAAAACGGGCAGTTTTTCACCGATTTTTTTGCAAAAATTGGGGCATTTCTGCCTTCCCCCAGCCCCCAGAAGCACTCTGCAAACTTCCCAAACCCTCTGTGCACCCTATTTTTGTGAAAAATGGTCCGAATTCACCCTTTTTTTGCAAAAACAGGGTGTTTTTTCCCCTCCCCCAATCCCCAGGAGCACTCTGCAGACCTCCCAAACCCACTGCGCACCCTGTTTTCATGTAGGGCGGGCTTCAGGATGCCAAAAATGACTTTATTCAGTGTATAAGATGCACCAACATTTCCAGCCTCTTTTAGGGGGAAAAGTGTGTCTTATACTCTGAAAAATGCGGTAGTACCATTGCCAAACAAATTATGATTATGATATTTATTATCATTTCTCTATTTATGTGGCAACCAGTCTATATTAAGACCAGTCCTACTATTAGAGTGATGATTAATATTAATATAAAATAAAATAAATAGGCGGCAAACTGTTATATAATTTATTACATTTTAATTAGTACCTTGAAGACAGAAAACACTTCTAGGATTTTCTGCCTAGGTGTCAGAGCAATTCGTCTGGCTTTGGGCATGTGCCTTGATTAGTAAACTATTATTTGGAATGTCAATGTAGTTCTTGTTTAGCAACTATCTTAGATAATGACGATCTGCAAATACGATGGTAATAAACTGTAGTCCATTGTAGTAAACAAATCATTTTCCAATCAGTGAGCACTCTTACATCCATATTTCTGCACCTGAGAACAACGCATGCTGGAGTGAGCATAATAATGGTGTTGCTGCATGAGAGAATTTTATCTGAATGCAGTAGCAGTAACCAGTGGTCCTTCTGTCTCCCTCTCTTCCTCTCCCTCCCTCCCTCTCTCTCTCTCTCTCTCTCTCTCCCTCTCCCTCTCCCTCTCCCTTTCCCTTTCCCTCTCCCTCTCCCTCTCCCTC
>JANHGD010002989.1:33319-45832 GCA_027560375.1 Imantodes cenchoa
TTTGTGTATATTAATAACATGTTTCTTAATGGTGGGGAAAGGAAGAAATTTTAAAATGCACAAATATTGATAGAAAAGTAGTAAATTAGTACAGTAAGTGACATAAATTTCATTCCTCTTGGGAGGAATGAACGAAAGTAGTAAACAATATGTGTATAAGAGTGCACTTCTGACCACTTCATTGCGAGGATGAAAGAGTTGGGTGTATCTGAAATATAAAAAGATAGCCATTTAAAACAGATTACTTTAGAACTGGGGTGAAAAGAAGAAGAATTGATAAGATGAAGACTAAATAGATAACTGAAGGTGAATTTAATAGAAAAAGTAAGTGGCCTACATGAAATGTGATTTTGGTCATACACAAGAGAACGACAGGTTCAAATGAAAAAGACATGAAGGAAAAATAAATTGGACGGTAGAGGGTGATAAAAAAATGCTGGGTTTGAATGTGTTGATAAGATACTTAAAAGAAAAGAATGACAAGTTTTTAAAGACAAAACAAATTGTATAACTTGGTAAATGGATGTGATGGAAGCAACAATCATTTTCAAGGGCAGAAAGACATGGTACAGAAAGTGCTGTAGTTTAAATTCATTATTAACCTCCATTTTCTTTTTCTTACAATATTTTTTTCCCTAATATTTACTATTTTTCTGTGCTTTGCAAAGGTTTTCTCATCCCAAAGTAGAATAATGTGATAGGTATGTAGGTGGGGTGTGGGGTGTCCGTGGGCAGCACCCTACCAGTGCGATGCGCGCACAGCCCGATGCTGTGGGCGGGCGCGCGCCCACCCCACACATGCCCCCACGCAAGCTTTTGGTTTCTGTGCATGCGCAGAAGCCAAAATCTCACGAGAAGACGCTCAGCCAAACGAGATTTCAGCTTATTTTTGCTTCTGTGCATACCGAAATGCATGCACAGAAGCAACATTGCTGTTATTAAACACAAAATCGCCGAAATCTCGCGCGCGAGCATCATCCCATGAGATGACGCATGCATGAGATTTTGGCGATTTGTTTTGCTTCCACACATGCACAGAAGCAAAAATAAGCCAAAATCTCATTTGGGTGAGCGTTGTCTCACGAGACTTCGGCATCTGCGCATGCGCAGAAACCAAAAAAATAAAAAAAAGATGGCGACTGCAACGGCCCGGTTGCAACGGCACCGGAGCATTTGCTCAATTTTGCAGGCCCTACCAGGGCGGCAGCATGGGCTGCACTGGTAGCAACCCGCCACTGATATAAGCCTTTGCTAATTATGGAAGCATGTTAAATACAACTTACAAATTATAATGTAAGTAATCAAGGATTCCAGTTTGTGTCATCACAAAAACATGGAATATTGTTCTATACTAGGAATTTAAATAGTATATGATTATCTTACAACTGTTGTTGGAATAGGAAGAGAGATAAGAGATAGCTTAGGCAAACACCGAAAATATATGTGAGTGCCTCAAAGGTGCCCAAACACAGTGATTGTTATCATAACATACAGTATATTTTTGCACTGATGAACTGATTAATACACTAGTATGATTTAAAAACTTATTCTCTGCTTAATCCCTGACAAATTGTTGTAAATATTCTAATGAATGTCTGCTTGCTCAATTCATTATGAAACAGATATTTGTAATTTCTCTTCTGAAAAACAGCCGCTTCGTTGTCTGTTCAAATAGAGAATGCAGATAATTGAAGTGCCTTACTATTGGTTTTCAAATAATGCCTTTTTTGGCCAGACCTGTGTCCATGATGCTTTTGCACAGCAGCTTATGAACTATTTCTCTATTCCATGTAAAATGGGCTTTATCCTACAGGGACTATGTAGGGGAGTGGATATTGCTGTCAAAACCATACCCAATGAACACATTTTAACAGAGTGCAAATACATTTTTCTCATCACTATAAAAATGCCATGTAATTTAATGGACTGCATATTAATGTTATTGATTTTTCATAAACTCAATTACTTTTAATTTGAGTGAAGGAGCAAGACATTAGGTATGTCATTTTATTAATGTCTTGGATGAAAAAGTGGCAAGTGTACTTATCACATTGGCGGATGACATGAAACTACGTGGCAGTTCGGAATTATCTTGATGCATTGGAGAAATGGTATTGAAAATGATTTAATGATATTACAGAAGGAGAAAAATAGTTATAAAATATAAAACAGTTCTACATTTGCATGTTAAGAATAACTTGGGAATTGTAGGGAATTATGCACACACAAAATCATTTGTTTTAAGAAATTTGGGGATATTTAGTAAAATCAGTGTTATGATGTTAAAAGAATCATCTTGCATTTCATAATAACAGCTTAGTATTCATCTCTACTATTTCACAACAGGATAGGTAATTTAAAAAAAGAAAAAATGCTAAACAGTTCTAGAAAGAATATTTATATTGGTTTCAATTTATATTTCTTGCTTAGCAAAGAGAGATTTAAGTATACATTATGATAATAATTCTTATAAGTTTGTATAATTCTTTCTACTATAAAAAGTTGAAAAAATGATAATTTGTCATAAAGACATACTGCTACAATATAAACTTGCAAGATGAGTTTAAATCAATGCTGTCTGTTAGGAATAGTATAGAATCTTTATAGATGTTCCTTTCTTGGACCATAACAAAGACAATGCATTTAGATAAACACCTGAGATTATTTAGTCTTACGGGATACTTTTCTTTTAAAATTTCTCCCTAAAAAAGAAATAACCCGGGCCTCCCATAAGGAATTAAAAGCACCAGGGTCAAGAAGTCACTTTCTCACAACCATAATTCTTAAGGTTCATTATTCATCAGTAATGTAAGCAACATGGTTCATTCATTAAGGCCCTGTTCAGGAAAAAAATACCCAGCAGTGAGATAGCTATTTGAAATGCCATGACAGTAAGATTGGTTGGTTTGATGCATAGATCAAACTTTATGTGATTTTCCTTTCAAGAAGTCTTTTTATCATTGTTTATACAGCTTAGTTCTAAGCAAAGAAGATACTAAAGCTTTGATTTACAACCAATAATTTGATATTGCCTTGAAGCCTCAGGTAGAGAAACTTCACATATTCTTCATTTCAGTTAACGGAAACACTTGTAGAAATATATGTTCCAGTTAAGCAAAAATAAAACCTTTCTAATTATAATCTTAAGAGTTAGCAGAGTTAATGATGTTCATAAGTAGCTATCTTAGGGCTACCTACAACTACTAATGTGTAGCAGACAAATGTAGTTCTTTGCTAACCCTCCACCATTTTACCAAACAATGCTTCATATTGAAACAATTGCTATATTGGAGATTATGCACTATAGGTATAGGAACAACTTGCTCATTCCATCTATGACAACTCTTCCAATATTTGGATATAGCTATCCTCTGGACTCCTAATTATTAGTTTTTAATTTCTAGCATGCTGGGTTGGTGCTGTAACCTCTGTCATAAGACTTTGTAACCAATCTCCTATTTTTGCAAAAAATATTTAAATTGCAGTTTTAAACCCTTTGTTGCTAAAATTAATACTAATATTGGCTATAATTAGAGTATGATGATGTTCGTCCATCGGGTTCGAAGAGGACCTTGACATCTGGGGGGATGTCAAAACTTGCGCGTGAATTGGATTAAAGTGAGGGAGAGGTACGCATAGTCAGCCTCACTCTCTCTTCCCAAATTCCATCTTGCTCCAAATAGCAGGACAACAGTCGAGACAGTTGGAGATAGGCTGGGCGCAGTGGTTGACCAGGGCATCTTTTGTGTCTTGCCATGCTCTTAGCGTATTACATCGCTAGCAGAAACCGCCTTCATGACCATTATCCTATTCTAGTAGAATTTATCCATTCAGTCTGCCAGAGTCTGTCTTCACATGCTCGGGATAGAAAAGTCTCTATATCACTGAAGGTCAATGACCCAGCGGCTACTCTCTTCCTGGTTTGGCCAGCCTGTCAAAGCTGTTGCCTGGGGTGTGGCCGCTGCGCATACTACAGCTGCTAGGAGCCACAGGTGAGAGCTGAGTGACAGGTGGGGACCAAAAGTGAACAAGCTGCCCTAAAAGGACACGACATGCCCCTACACCAGAGGTGCTACCCCTCCCTGAGCACCCTATACACCCCAATTAGAGTATGATAAGAACAATAAAAAGAGAGTAAAACATATTTTCCCTCAAAGCACTTAACATACTGTATACTACCTCTGTTGATACACTATCAGCACTACAGAGGGAAAAATAGTATTAGTATACACTTATTGGAAATGGGACAGGTCCATTACTGAGGCTGGTAGATAATGGAGATAACTATCCAATAAGTACATAGTACTGTGAGATTTGAACAGAGAGTATAGGATAAGCTAACTACAAAGCTATGTCTCTATAAGTAGGTAGAATAGAGAGATGCCAATCATGGTAGTTAAATGATATTACATAAGTCTTTCCCTGCAATCACAGCTAATTCTATACTAACAATTGACATCTGTTCAACAACATGCATATATCACAAAAATAAAAACAATTGTGAATATTTATATGCATTTTATATGCAATATTGTTTTGTTATATATGTGTATAAATAAATGTGATATTTGTACTTGTATTAAAAGAGTTGAAGCTGCACTAATTTGCATTAGGGTTGATAGAGTAGAGCTTTAGATTTACTTATTAATGTTCTTATAAATCTTATTAATGGATGTAATAGAGGTCTTCTTAGCAATGTGCCCTAATTCTGCAACTCTAGCACGAAAAAACATTAAACTGTCTTGAGGTACATTTAAGTGGAAATAGTGCCTCCATGTCTAAGAAGAGACAATGTATTGCAACATTGTTTTATGTTGTTATCTTTATTAATGCTGTATTAGCATTAATATTGGTCCTGAAGGAAATTACTACCGTATGTAGAAAAAAAATACCTGTATAATGTAGTGGGAATATATTTATTGTTCTTATTAAGGTAAGAAGCATATTGGTAATGACTAGATAGAAGAAACTCATTGTGGTTTAAATGTTGTGATCTTGAGAAGAATGAGGTAACCATTAATTTCAGAATAACTGCCCACATCAAGTTTATGCTTACTTCAAAAGTTGTTGCTAATTTAAACATTGTTTTAGCATCTGTACGAAGTGTTTGATGGTAAGAATTAAAATCACAGCCGAAGTTGGCTGTTAGTCACTGTTGTTGTGAATTTCTATACAATTTATATACTCATAATCTCTTTCCAAGCACACCTTTCTTTTCCTGAAAAACATTACATGTCTTCCAGACTGCACCTACTAAAGAGACAGCCATCATAATTCGTATTACATTGCAAGGAAGCCACTGTTGTTGTGTATTGTCTCTCCTATTTATCAGGCAAGAAATAGCTCTGCTGAAGCTGGCAAGATTATTTTCTTGTGAGGGAGACACCTACAATTCCCCATTCAGTTGTAGTACTGTGCATGCAGCCTGGCAATAAGATGCACTGGATCAAAGCCAGAAACCAACCTGCCTACTTTTAAAAATCAAGCATGTGCCTAATGATGATATAAGAACATTTATTTTTATTGCTTATTGAATGGATAGGTAGATTTCAGGGTACCTCCCTCATGTGGAAACTGCTTAAAACTGCAGCTATTACAGTCTGTTGGTAGGTGCTACAATCAGTTGGAAAGTGGATCATTTGGAGACTTGCCATGCAGCTGGGACATTATTTTTGGTAGGAGTGCTAAAAATAAATATTATATATTCATTTATTTCTAAAATCATTATAACCACAGCTATTTCTCCTGGTCTTTCAGATGCCAAAACGCTTAGAGAAGAATTCCTCAATATGGAAGCTAACTTTATGTACCAGGACATTTGAGAATATCTTCTCTGTCAAATGAAGAGTGGTTGAGGTAACATATCCAAAAGTAAATAGTGATTTACTATCTAGGCTAAAACTTCGTATGCTTTATAAACAACAGGTGTTTTTTTTTCCTAGTAAGTTTAGACAAGGATACCAAATTCCACAGAATTAACAATGCTAAATAAAATCATGATGTCTCAAGAACAGCCTAGTTTTAAATTTATGTACTCCAGCTTCTTACTCTATTCTTTATCTCTCCATCCATGAGAACTCTTGCCATTTTGCATGGGCGCTGCATATTTTAACACAAAAGACTAGTTTCTTGGCATGAGTCATCCATTTACATTTTTACCAAAATGATTTTGGCCTTTAATTTTTATGCAAACCTTCAGGTTCAAGGTCATTTTAAAGTATATGTATTGAAAGAATAATTCATACCTAGAGTGACATTAATAACTCAAGATAGAGAAGAAATCTTAATTTGTAGAATTTGACTAAACTTAAGTGTCTTACTCCACTAATGAAATTGCTTCTGTCAGTGACACCAGAAAGAGATTGGGTTTCCCCAACCCTTTGTAGCTCCCCCGCCCCCTCCTCAGAATATATCCAGTTTGAGATTTTGAAAGGATAGGAAACTCTAGGTACAGAAAATTATGTTTCTTACTATACCAACAGGTCTGTTTGGATATCATATTTTCTGGAAATATGTACCACATGACAATATTACATAAAACCTGTCCGCCTGATAACAGGATCCCAACAGGAAAGCTCTAATGCATGGAAGTTATTTATACATAGCTGCGAACAATTGTCTATAAGACACCAATATAAATTGAGAACCATCCAAATAGAGAATCTGATAGTTTTAGCTTCAACGTTTCCTAAATTCACTCACAGTAGAAAAGATGTTAAAGTGGATTAAATTTTCATTAAAAATTCATGAGATAAAAAAATATCTGAACAAAACTGAAATTCAATTATCCAAATTTGTAATCATAATAATACACTGACTCTATAATTATTGAAGTCAAATATGAAAGTGGTCAGGGTTTTGCATTCAAAAATGTCCACAGTGGAAAGAAAATTGGACACATGCACACACACACACATAAACATATGAAAAAGTCATCATACTAAACAGACACATTTACTACTGTACTGCTTCTCCTATGGATCTATTTTCCCCCCTTTGGAATTGAATGAACTCAGTGGAAAATCTGGACCTAATGAAACAATCTGTTATTGCTCTGAAAACTGATAGCATCTCATAAGCCAATATTGCATAAATGAACATAAAAACACAAAATAATGAACGCACAGAAATGGGAAGAAATAAATTATGCCACAGCATTTCTGTGACTGTAATAGAGTGTGGAAAGCAAACACTTTCCACACTTTACAATTATCCATTGTAAACAAAAATGAAAAAGAAAGAATGAGCCTACTTGTAGGAGAAGATGCTAATATAGTAACGTATAGCAGGCAAAGGGCAAATTCTATTTTGCTTTGGTCTTTCTCCCCAGTGGGAAGATGTTTAAGTGCATCTAAGTAGAATGATCAAGAAAAGAAGAGAATGGCAACCCAAGGTAATTCTAGAAATGCTTTAGCAGTAGCCCAATCAGAGCAATTACATCCAACAGTCTTGAAAAAGCTTGGAGCTTGAAACCTTCTGTGATTTGTAATGTGGCCATAATTTCAGACAATGAAGTGCAAATGTTGTTGCTCTCTTACCAAAGGAAGATAAAAAATACTAAAGCAGTCAGCTTGACACCAATAATGGGAAAAACTCTGGAACAGATAGTGGTCAGTTAGTGAGCATTTAGAAAACATTGCATTATGGGGTCCTTGATGTTCTCTGAGCTTGGTGGTTTTCTTGCAGTGCAATGATGATATTGTTTAATTTGGTAATGAAGCATCTTCAAGAAAACCACCAAGCTCAGAGAACACCAAGAACCCACTGTTTAACCCTGAACTACAAGTATTATCTTTAATCAGTAAATACAGCATTACTTTACAGGAGCCGGTATGCATTTGTCAAGAATCAATTATGGCAAACCAACCAATCTCCTTTAAAAAAAAAAAAAAAGGTTAGTTTAGTTCAGATGTCAGCAACCTGTGGCTCCGGAGCCACATGTGCCTCTTTGGGCTCTTTGCTGTGGCTCCCTGTTGGCTGATCTCACCACTGGCTGGTCCCGCCCTTGGCCCTCCCCTCCCAGTCACTCCTTACCTGGTCTGAGAAGGTAAGGGTGACGGTGGGGGATGGAGAAGCAGCCAGAGCAGAGACAGAGAGATACAGAGCGAGGGGGAGATAGAGAAACAGAGAGAGATATAGAGAGAGGGAGGGAGAGAGAGAGAAAGAGATGTCAAAAGGGTTTTGTGGTTCCCGGTGTTTTTTAACAACCGGTTCTCTTTCCTAATAACTGGCTGGATAGGCATGGCTTGGGGGTCATGTGATTGGTGGAAGTGAGCGATGAGTTGGCTATGCCCGTCCAGGTTTTGTGGCTCCCGGTGTTTTCTTTTCTGTGGGAAACAGGTCCAAATGGCTCTTTGAGTGTTTAAGGTTGTAGATCCCTGGTTTAGTTAATAAATAATAATCTTAACTTCAGCAAAAACAGTGACAGTCTCCTTTAAAGGTCTACAGAAGGTAAAAAAAATTGTGCTGGACAGTTGTAACAAGGAACATATAGCAATAGCACTTAGACTTATATACCATTTCACAATGCTTTACAGCACTCTCTAAGTGGTTTACAGAATCAGCATATTGCCCCCAGCAATCTGGATCCTCATTTTACTGACCTTGGAAAGATGAAATGCTGAGTTAACCTTGAGTCAACCAGTAAGAATCGAACTGCTGAACTGCTGGCAGCTGGCAGTCAGTGGACATAGCCTACAGTACTGCTTTCTAACTACTGCACCACCTCATTATTAATAGTTGTGGATCAAACTGGAGGGGACTGGTGATTAGTATACACTGGGCTATCATAGGCCTGTGTTATTCAACTTTTTAAAAAAAAAATAAAAGTTGATACCTATTAACTCCTATGAAACTGTTTTGCAATTATGTTAGTATATAAATAAGTTGTTAGAAGATATGATTATCAAATTTGTAGACTACACAGAGGAAAGGTAGAATAGCAAAAACTTTAGAAGGTAGTTTCAAATTCAGGAAGATAGAGCCATTTAATGATAAAATTATTCAGTCACTTTTTGTTATCTTCTACAACTTCTGGTATCTGAAAGCTGTGACATATAAAATGAGCAGAATTATCCAGAGTTGTTTCAGAAAACAGAAGAAAAAAATAGGTTTAAATGCAAGAAAGATATAGGCAGAACACCAGGAAAAATAATCTGAATTAAGTTGAATAGTTGAACAACCTGCCTTGGAAGTTGATGGACTCTTCTTTGCTGTAGTTCTTAAACAATTGGAATTGGGCAGGAACTGGACTAGATGATAACTTTCCACCTTATATTCTATCATTTTGTGAATCTATTTGATAAATCAAAGTTTCTCTATAAAGACATATTGATATACTTGGAAGAATTGTACATTATATAAATAAATATTAACTATAAAACCTTTGCATATTATCCATGTTTTACCATCCCAAATAAAACCATTTAGACTCTTGGTTCAAATAGTAGGATTTTCTTTCAATTATTTTGACCATTTTGTTCTATTTTTTACTTTGTCATTGTGGCAAGGATGGCTTTCTCCTTTTTTCTCCATTGTCCTCTGAGGTAAACATGGCTTTCAAAAGTAATGTCGAAGAGTTGAGTTGCAGGCTTTTTTCTGGGGATAGCAAGATTAATGTTCTGTGGCATCTCCTCCGTTTGTTAGATGTAACAGCTCTACTCTTTTGCCAAGAAAGAGTCATATTTTTCTCCTTTTAGCAACCTTTTAACTTGACAGGTTCAGTGTAGCTCCCACAGAACATGACTATTAAAGACAAAGGCCACAGTTACAAGTGACACTTAAATTGGTTTTTGCATTTCCCACATCAGCAGAGCAACAGTCACTGAACATATATACAGTTTTACAATGGCTCTTTTCTGTTCAGTCTTCTGTTTTAAGGGCAGAAGCAACAAATTGAACTTAGTTATGAAATCAATTGTTTCAAGAGTCCCGCTGTGAGGGAGATGGGCGGATTTTAAATTTGATACATAAATAAGTAAAATATGCCTATAGAAAGCATAGCAAGTTTATGACAATGATCATATTTATATCCATGTGCCGTCTGTCATGTGTCTACTTCTTTAAATGAGAAAGTTGTTTAACTAGGTCTCTGAGCACCAATATGCTTCTGAGCCTCTGAGAGCTTCTTAGATCAGTGTTTTTCAAAGTTGGCAACTGGCTGAGGAATTCTGGGAGTTGAAGTCCAACCAGTTGCCCGCTTTGAAAAATACTGTTCTAGACTCTCAAAACAGCAACCAGTTCATATGTCAGCTCTGCCAGAAAAAGCTAATATCATTACCTCTTTTAATCAACATTTTCCTAGCCTTATCCACTAGGTCCCGAAGCTGATGTGGTTTCTTTTTTCATGCTCTCATGTGGAGTTTAAGAACAATTATCCTTTTTACATAAACTTCATCAGGCGGATAAAAATGATTAGCTGTTCAGATGTGAGCTCACTCAATTCATCTATTGCATGTCCTTAAAATCTGGTTTTCTCACATCCACACTCACCCCTCCTTTTCAATACATATTTTATTTAAGGAGGGCTTAATGTGGTAACAACAAGGAAAGACAATCTTTCACATCCTAATGGTACCTCCTTAATTCAAATGAAGCTACTGCCGGGGGAAGATATGCTCTCACAAGTTTCCCTGTTCTAGCCTGAGGGAGACAAATTTTTGTATGATAGCTAGCTTTTGTAGATGATCTCTTCAAATTCATTTCTGCTAAATACATTTTCGCAAATTTCATTTAAGCAGAGAAACATTAAAAGAACAGCAGGTTGCATTTATCTTAAGATGCATATACTTAAGCTATATCAAGTTGTGTTTATAGTATTAATCAGATTGAACTATACAATGAGGTTTGTTGTTTTATTGAAGAATAATTTAGTTTTAACTCTACATCATATTTTATTATACCTGTATGTTATAATCATGTATCTTGTAACTAGCTTAGCTCAAAATGCAAGTTCCACCTAGTTCACTGTACATAAACTGTTCAAAAATGGGGAAAGTTGGACGATAAAGACTGAAAAAACAATATCTACAACAAACCATTTTTATTTGATAGTTGAAACATTTTGAACTCGTTCCCTGAGTGCCTTTTTCTTCATAGACAACATCTGCTAAAATTTGGGCAACCATATTGAGAATTAAGAATGTTCTTTATATAAATCCAAAACAGAGATTTAAGATTTTCTCCAAAACAGAACAGATGTATGCCATACACAATATTTAGCATGGTATGGATACTGTCATGGTCCCATCAGAGCCCAGTTTGGAGAAGGAGGAGTTGGAACTGGTATTGGCTAACAGGGAAACCCTTGGCAGGTTTGGAGAGGCCAGGGACTGAGGACAATGCTGTCCCTGACCCCTCAGGCATTGTGGGAGGTGGTCAACCAGACAAAGAGCTGCCTGTCTGTACAGACACAGGAGAGGATCGGCTGCTGACAGGCAGTGGTGCTCAAAGCAGCAGATCTCTTCTGATGTGGAAGAGCTGCCTAATCCACTTGAACCAAGGACAAGGAGTGCAGAGCACAGGCAAACCCAGAGAAGAGCTGCAAGGCTACTCAGGAGGAGGTCACATCACCTCTCCTCACAAGGAACACCTGAAATGGAGTAACTTAAGGAGAAACCATGGGGAGTTGGTTTGCTTTGGATTACATTCCCCCGCCTTCAATCACGCCTGTTGCTGTTTGCCTTGCCTTGCTTCAAAGATTGCCCTCCATCTTTTGTCTTAGACCTTGCTCTTGTCCTATGGACTGCTTTTGGACTTTGTGTCCTTAGTACTGCTTCTTGCCTTGGACCTTTTCTTTTCCCTGAGGACTACCATTGCGTTGTGCCTGGACTCCACCTTGTAGATAGGACTTCGAACCTTGGACCTTGCCCTGTGAACGTGCTCCTAATCTGTGGGCTCCTAATCTGTACGTTTTATAAATCTGTGGGCTTTATTTGTACTATAGGGGTTCTTGTTTGGGGGACTGAGGGTGAATGACTTCATGATAGCTTGGGAGTCTTACTGGTTGTTGGAAGACCATTTTCTGGATCTTTTGTTGAAAGAAATAAAGGACTCTCTAGAGCAGAGGTCTTCAAACTTGGCAATTTTAACACTTGTGGACTTCAACTCCCAGAATTCTCCAGCCACCTATGCGGGCTGGAGAATTCTAGGAGTTGAAGTCCACAAGTCTTAAAGTTGCCAAGTGTGAAGGCCTCTGCTCTAGTACATGGGTCCTCAAATTGTGGCCCACCGAAGCCATTAATCCGGCCCGCACAGAACCATGAGGCTGCTCCGCCCACATTGCTCCACCCACCCTATTGGCCAAATGCAGGACTTACCTTCACGACCTGAAACTGAAAGGTAAAGCCAACATTTTTGGCCTGCAGAGACGTTCTGGAAGCGGGGGAGGTGAAAAATGGGGTGCCCAGACACCGCAGGAGGCCAAAGAAATAGGCAAAAACGGCACATTTTTCATCTCCCCTGCCTCTAGAAGACAGAGAAAGAGAGAGGGGGAGAGAGAAAGAGAGGGAGGGA
>JANHGD010002989.1:95735-110685 GCA_027560375.1 Imantodes cenchoa
GCATGGGCAAGCGTCCCCTCGCGAGATTTTGCTTTTGCACATGCGCAGAAGCAAAATCTCGCGCGGGGGCGTGCCTGCCGGTCCGTGCGATGCGCGGACCCGACCCAACCGGTCTGCCGACCTAAAAAGGTTGGGGATCACTGTTCTACACTTTTTGTCTTTTTCTTCTTTTTTGTCTTTTATAATTTGTATTAGTTTTACAATGTAATTTTTAATAAATTTTAGCTGACAAAGTAAGAATTATGCAGCAATTGTCTGAGTGTGTCTGCATCTACTTTTATTGGAAGCCCCAGTCAAACAAGGAACCAGTATATCCACAGAAACAGGCAGATTCTCTTTGAAGAAGCCACATGAATATTGCACAGGATGTGGCTGCTTTGCTCATGTTAACCCATTTTTCAAAATATCTTTTTCAAATGCTTTGCATAGTAATTATCAACTTGTGTCCCCCACTTAATCTCTGGTCTGTTTCTGTTTTGACTAATCTTTTAGTCCATTTTCTCCAAAACAATCTATGACCCTTTTCACCAAAAAGTAAAGTGAATTAGGGGAAAATTGGTAAAGCATTAACACATAAAGATATTAATTTTGAGAGTTCAATGAACAAGAAGAACAAGGTAAGTTTTACATATCATCTAATTTACAGCAGTGTTTATTATATAGTATAAAGAAAGATATGCTTACAGGGGTGGGTTTCTGCCAGTTCAGACCAGATCACCCAAACCAATAGCGACCCGCTGGTGATGTCACAATGGTGTGATGGATCCGGTTTGGGTGGTGCCAGTCTGTGGGTGCCGCCATCTTTTTGACAGATTTTTTTTCAGAATTTTTTACTGTTTTGAAGTTTTTTTCCTCTGCTACTACTTGAAAAAGGGCCCTCCCGCTCACCCTCAGGTTTATACTTACCTTTATTCCTTTGCTCGAAGCACAGCTGATCAGCTCCTCAGCTGTGTTTCAGGCTGATTATAGCTACTGAGCATGCCTGGAAGTAAAATTGCACAAGGGGACCTGTGGGTGCATGCGAGCAGAGCAAGCGTGCATGAAACATTGCAATGTGAACCAGTGGCGAAGGTAAGTGGAACCCACCCCTGGATATGCAGATATTGGAATTTGCACCAACATTCAAGGGAAATGCTATTAACTTGAGATGGACAAATTTAATTTACTAATTTGGGATAAAATTCTGGTTCTAGTATTTGTTGAATTAAGTTTAAAATGTTGGTCCAAAATTCACTGGTAGTTTTTCAAAATCCATTGTCTTAGACTAGATGAAACTAAGGGAATAATGGAGTGGCTGTGGGCAGGACCCATTATATCCAAGAACTTATCAAGTGTCTTAGATGGGGTTGCATTACTTGAATGGGTTTGCACTCTAGACAAACTCATCTGTATATTCTGGGGTTCCTTTTAGATTCACAGGTCCTGCTCAAAGAATGAGTAGCAACCATGCTAGGAAAGCCTTTGATCAACTCCATGTTGAGTGCCAGTTACGCCTTTTTCTGAATAGGCCACTTGGTTACTCGTGCCCTGGTCATCTCGTTAGAACTATTGCAATACTTATCAATTTCTTCTCTTTCTCCTTTTTCAGCTTGTATGCTAACCTGTTTATGCTGGTGCAAGCTATATTGAGTGCCCCTCCCCCCCAAAAAAAGTCACATGTAAACCTCTGCTCTGTGAGTTTCATTTTGTGCCTGTTTGCTACCCCATCCAATTCAAGGTATTGGTTGTGACATATAAAGCCCTACATGGAACGGGCCACGCTACTTAAGAAATTGCCTTCGTCCCTTTACATTGGCCTGTCCCACCTGGTCAGACAGAAGGTATGCTATGGATCCCATCAATTAAAGAATTCTGGAGTCTAGAAAGTGATCTTTCTCTGCTGTTCATCCCGCAATGTGGAATTTCTCTCCCTTGTAGGTGTAGCAAGTTTCCAGTTTCCTGGCCTTCTGAAAAGGAATTAAAATATAGTTCTGTGGACTCACCTGGGGAGTGCAGAGATGCAAATAGACATGGGGCTTGTTGGTTCCCTGAGAGGTCTCCCACAAAAAAAAAAGAAAGAAAATTTAATTCTTACATTTTAATTTTTATTTACAGTTTTTTTAAAATAGTCTGATATTTTTATACTACTCAGAGTCTCTCCTTCATGGAAATGGGCAGTTCAGAAATGCAAAATAAAATAAAAATAAATGAGGTACATTTTTCCAATTTATCCTCTACAAACTCTGTCTTTTCTTCTTACCTGTAACTAGGGGAGGCATTATATGAAGAGGGTTCATTTAAACACCGTCTCCATCATTGACATCAGGTGAAACTAGAGGAGGGGAGAATGTTGTTGGCAGCCTAGGTCTTCGTTTCTTCACTTCACTGAGGAATTTCCTAGAATGCATGGAATTTTTTCTCAGGAACATCAAGGACACTTATGGGTCATGATAAAACTGCAGATTCTTGCTACTAATGCTTTTCCTTGATCTATGTCAGAGTTTTTCAAACTAGGCAACTTTAAGAGTTGTGGATTTCAACTCCCAGAATTCTACAGCCAGCATAGCTTAAAGTTGTCAAGTTTGGGGACCCCTGATCTATGTTGTCCCAGGATCATTGCAAAACTAAAGTTTGTTTGAGAAGACATAACTTGCATGAAAAGCTGACTGGTAATCAGTGAACCTAGTACAAGCCACAAAAATGATTTAAAGTTTTCTGAAATTTCACTTGGTGATTTGCTTGTGTAGGGAGCTTAATGTGGAAACAAAATGGGAGTCTTCTCTTTATGTATTCAGGCAAGTGGTTTGAAGAAGAGTTGTGCTTACATTCGCAGCTTAGATCGTATTATCCAAGAACATGCTTTATTCACATTCTGGATTAGAGGGACAGTCCTCATATTCAATCCGATATGAATATATTGTTGTACAGGCTTAAACTTAATCCAGAGTGTAGTTTCAAAGAAATCCAAGAAAGAGAGAGTTTGAATTTTGAATTCACCTGCCACCCCAGTTCTGCATACTTTTTGTTGTATTTAGCACAACTCTTACCATGTGAAACATGAAATAGATTGTCAACGGATTAAGAAAAGAATAGGCCCACAGATTTCTCAAAATACAAAATTCCAATATAAATTCAGAATCCTTTTCATTTACTTTGGCAAAACAGCTATAATGTATTACAAGGATACCATGTGTCTTTTAAAAGTTGAGAATATCTGAAAAGTGCAGCAGCTTCTTTAGTTGATCCAGTCCAGTAATTAATTTCATTGCTCTTTTTTGTACTTTGATCAGAATTATGTAGGATTCTTAGCTTTAATACATTGCTGTCTATACAGCCTTGTTTTCTTGCACAATTTGTGGATTTTCCTCACTATGTAAAGTGGGATCAAGTAAAATCCCCGTGTCAGAATTAACACTAAAGGAGATCACTTTCCATTGTGCAGAAACCCCCATACCTAATAAATTATGCTGCCATTTTATTTTTTATTTTGTCAAGTACGTATTTGATAATATACATAAGAATAACATTATCTGAATACATAAGATGTGTACAAATAAAAGGGAATATTTGGACAGGGACGGTAGGCATGCTGGTGTGCTTACGAATGCCTAGTGGCAGGTTGCTACTGGTGTGGCCCATGCTGCCACCCCGGTAGGGCCCACAAAATTGTGCAACGGCTCCGGTGCTGTTGCAACCGGGCTGTTGCAGTCGCCATCTTTTTCTTGGTGTTTTTGCTTTCTGCGCATGCGCAGAAGCCAAAATCTCATGAGATGACGCTCGCCCAAATGAGATTTCGGCTTATTTTTGCTTCTGCGCATGTGCCCACAGCATCAGGCTGCACGCGCATCACACTGGTAGGGTGCTGCGTGCGGAACCCCCCCCCCCCCGATTATAATACATGATTAAGAGAAAAAACCATTTAACTTGATGTTCAAAACATTCAGTTTAGTCACCAGGAATGTCTCTTTTAGGAATATGAGCATCACAATTCCCTGAGTGTATATCTTTCACTATGTAAAATGAAGGTAAGGCTCTCGCTGTTTCATTAGGAGAAGGACAATCTATTTTGCATTAAGCCCCAACAACCAAAGGACATAAACTTGTTGTACTCAGTAATTTCTATATCCACATTTCTGCAGAAGTTTGATTCTGCTAAATTTAGAGAATAGGGATGTAGTACAAATTAGTAGAGTGGGGATAGAGCTGACAGTGACCATAACAAGCTTTAGAGTATTCCTTTGAAAACTTCCTCCTACTCCTTTTGGGAGTTATCTTAGGTTCTGAGTTTCTGACATTTCTCTCTGCCAGAGGGTCTCTGCCTTGGATTCACTCCTTGTCAGCTTCTCTCTTCATCAGAGGGACTTTTGTTTGCCCTGCTGTCCCTTTAGCTTCCTTCATCTGAGAACCTCTGCCTTAACCTTGTTTGACTTCCTCTGTAGGCCTCAGGTAGCTCTAGAACAGGACACTCTGAAATCAAGAAATTGAATATATCTTCCGTCTTCTCCCCAGTGGGAAGAATGGGGAGAAATGGGGAACATGACCTCGATATAAAGAGAATGTCTAAAGCAATGCAATGTTTGGAGAAATATGCAGACAATTTAGTATTTAACATTCTTACAATATTTTTATTTTTAAAACAAAATCAACTTCACCTGCTCTTATATTATAATAATAATAATAATAATAATAATAATAATAATAATAATAATAATAATAATAATAATAATAATAATAATAATAATAGTAGTAGTAGTAGTAGTAGTAGTATGTATTGTATTTACAATACACTATTAACCAGCAGTGGGTTGCTTCCGGTTCGGCCCGGTTCTGTGAACTGGTAGTGGCGGCGGCGGGAGGCTCTACCTATCCGCCCGGGACGCTTCTGCTCATGCGCAGAAGTGTCATGCATACACGAGCACGCAAGCGAACTGGTAGCAACGGGATTTAGAACCCACTACTGCTATTAATGGGCCAAGAATATTATCATATTCTTGTTGTCCAGTTGTTCGTCTTTTTAAATCTGAAATCAATTTTATATTACTCATAATTACTTCTTGCATTTTACTGCAAAATACAGTGCATATATTTTCCTCTGGGACATTGTAAAATTCTGTCCAAATTCATCTATATATTGGGGCAGGGTAGCAACTAGATAAATTACATTTAAATTCTAATGACAACATATATGTGTTGTCTTTAAGTATACATAACATCCCCCCCCTTAAATATTCATCTCTTGAATGGAAACACCAAAAAATGGAGTGGGAATGGGATTAGGACAACTATGTTTTTAAATGAGGTGCCATGTTTGAATAAGCAGATTGTCATGGAAAAAGCATACTTTTTCTCAACATCTTAAAAGAGAATTCTAGCATTAGCAAATTAGATATACCATAAGCAATATTAGCGCTGCAAGAAATGAGTAAAAGCAGAATAATTTTACCATGCAAACCATGCAAAGAGAAAGTAAGAGACGCAAAAGCTCCAGAAAGACAGAGGCATTTGTTAAAAGAGAGTCTCTAAGCATACTAACCTGCTGGTTCTAATGAATTTTCTACTTTGTCGTTAACATCGAAAACACGATCATGAACACCTATAGTTTTCATACAGTTGTCTATAACAAAAATAGAGATAACAGCCAAATAAGTTAGTGAGACACCCTTAAGATCCCCATTTTCCTTTTTATTTTTTTGCTGTTGTCTTCATGTCTGATTTCTATTTCTATTATAGGCATATATTGATAACTTAACTGTGGCCAGCTTCGAAACACCACAGTAGTTGTCTTTTTTGTACCACAATTTAAGAAACAACAAGTTAGCAACTGATGCATATGAAAAACAAATAAGAAAACTGCTTTGTGAAAAATGATTAAAAGATATGGCAAAAAAAAAAAAAGTGATGCTGAAAAGAAGAGACACCACATAGGATTTTAAAAGTTAAAAGAAGTTTATACTGCTGTTTACTAAACGGAAGCATGCACTATATAGTCACCCTCTAAAGCAAGGCATAAGCACTTACTTGCAGGCCGTACGAAGACTTTCAGCTTTAAACAAGCTCTTCTTCCATTATCAGGGATTGCTGATGCTGAAAAAAAAATTGGAGATTGTAGAACATAGTTATTCTTCATCTTAAGGGACAACATCCAACATTTTTCTTTTCCTTCTGTATGTAATCATAGCACAATCTACATACTATCAGGGGCATTCAAATAACAAACAAAATTTCTAAATATCCAGTGTTCTGTATTTTTATATATTATTACTTTTTGTTACTCATTTATTTTGCTTTCCTCCCAAAACGTGGGAGTGAAAACAGCACCGATAAGCCAGATTTTCTATCTCTTAACTTCAATGTATATAAATAACAAATAAGGCTAAGTTGGTGGTCTTTCCTTGGGAGCCCAGAATTCACAAATTGTCCACTTCAGCCAGAAGACGATAGTGATATGGTCTCCCTTAGGTTATTGAACTGTAACTCGAATGACCCTTTACTTTTGGTTATGTTGGATGATAGTCCTGGGAATATTTGTTTGGACTTATTCCTGTTTCAGATAAAACACAAAACCTAGATAGAAATAGATTCCTTTACAGATATGGAGTGGACTCTATGTGGCAGAATATGCCTCATCAAAGAAGTCACATCATGAATGGGTCTAGAGAAAATGGCAATTTGAATACAACAGTGGAACAGCAGAATAGGTCTCTACATAGCGTGAATAAAAATACATTCATGATGCTTATATTTGTTTAATGTTTATTTATTTGTCAACAAATGCAAGGAAACAGGACACATGAAAAAATGGCACAAATAAATGGATACAAAGAAGCAAAACATAGCCATAAACATATAAAATGAGTACATACAAATGGGGACAGTGGGACAGGGATGGTAACCTTCCGAGAAGTAAAGTCAATGGGGAAACCAGATTGATTTAACAACTGCAGTTAACAATTTCACTTAACAACTGCAGTTTCACTTAAAAACTGTGGTAAGAGAGGTCATAAAATGAGGTAAAACTCACTTAAATATTTAAGCAACATAAAATTTTGGACCCTATTGTGGTTGTAAGTCGAGGACTATCTCTTGGTGCTGATTCTAAAAACCAAGCAGTCATGGAGTATACTCTTCTGTAAGGCTGAGTTTATATTATTTATCTACCTTCAGTGACAAATAACAGAAAATTATAAATCTGTACTACCTAAAATTAAATGTGGTATGTTTGCTAAATTCTCTCTTATAAACTCCCTGGACTTAAGCTCTATGTATAACTTAGCTAGTCTGGAATGAAGATTCTAAGTAAGCTGTCTGTCTGATTTGCACATTCCAAGAGATTGTGATTTATCCACATAAGCAAAATTAACTTTCTTTCTATTTTTCAGCAAAAGATGGTTTGGGCCATTATTGTAAGATCTTGTGTCCAAGTAATATACTAATGTAAACAAATGTATCTATCTAATGTGATTGCTAAGACTCAAAACTGACTTGACGGCACATAATCAATCATAACAATGTAAAATGTGTATGTATTATATACATGCACATGGAGGAAAACCATAAGAAATAAATTATTCTTGACAATATTGAGGTTGAACAGGACTTTTCTTTTCAATCAGCAGACACATTCTTCAATCCTTTATTACAATATGGGGACTACATTAGAGTAGAGAAAATATGATTCAGTTACCATATAGTCCCAGGAGTAAAGGTAGTGGAGGAATTTTATCACTAAATGTCCTGGTGAAGAGACATTGCTATAATAGTTCAGAGGTTTGAACTTTTTATCAGGATCATTCATAGATTATTTAATTTGGAGGCCTTTATTTCACTTGATGTGCCATTATCACTGATTTTTAAAAAAAAATGCTTTTGAATACTACAAATAATGTCTGTTAATAACTGATTTTGTTTGTTCATCGATTAATGTATGTGATATGTTATTAATGGTTTGGCAATATTTATAGGTTTGGCAATATTTATAGGTTTATAGGTTTATAGGTTTATATTTATAGGTTTAATTGAACCTACTATGCAGCAGAGCAAAATGAATTATGATTCTATGTCATCCAGATAACAGGCTACCAAAGATTGGAGATTTAAGAGTGTATCTGGATTATAGAGATAACACAATGCTAATTAAGATAAATTGTTGCAGATTGTGATATAAATTCAAGAAGGCCATAGAGGATGCTCCAGAAATAATAAATGTTATGATGATGCCACAAAGAGGGGAACAGTATACATGATCCACTTGACTTGGTGAAAATTTCAGAGACAGCCCCATGAAGATTGAGCAAATATGTTGATAAATAGTTCTGAAAGTTCTAATTAGTGTCATATGTGAACCTAAGGTTGATAATCAGTGGTTTCTTTGTACAGCCAGTCAATACTCCACATATTAAATTTCAAGGTAGGTAGGACTTACAGGGATTTAAGGGATAACTTGCTTAAAAATGATATGCTGCTTTACAAAACCATTGTTCATGATACAATGCTGCATTTCACATTGTTCCCAAAATGATGCTAATTTGGAAAGCATATAGATATAGGCAGAATCAGTATCTCTTAGATTGAGCATTGATTTAAAGACATATTTGCTTTCAAATGACAAAATATTGGGTTAAGAAGGGGGGGGGGGAAATCCAAGACAAAAAAAAAAGATTAAGAGGCATAAGAAGTCTGCCTCTTTTAATCGTAAACAAAATTGTGCTATGATGTTTCTCAGCTTTAAGTCAAATTCAAAGACAAATACTTAAGAAGTGCTAACAGCTGGCTTCCCTGTGTGCTCTCAATAAATCAAATATGAGGGAAGCCTTTACTGACATTTATTGTAAAGAATGTGTTACAGGGCAAAGTATTGCACTCTGTGGAGGCATGCAGGAAACTGGCCCCTTTCCAGAGGCCTCTGATGAATATACACATCTTATTCAAGACAGATTAGGTTGCTTAATAAAATAGAAATATCGTGTTCTCTACCTAACAACAGGAATACAGGTACAGAAGAAACTTCCTCATTACCTTAAATAACCAAAACGTGCAATTCTTTCTATGCCATCCTGTCTTTTAATTGCCTTTACAAATGACACAGAAAAGCATAAAAGCATATCCAAAGGCAGGATGTCAATTGTTATACTTATGCATTGCAAGCTGTGCCTTTGCAAAGCAATATATGATAATCCATTATACAGTCGATTTTTCTCTCTGACAAAACAGCAAGGCAAGAATTTCCATAAACTTGCTTTCAGACCATAAATTATTTATCTTACAATGAAAAGCTCCAAATGCAATTCTAACTTTTATGACCACAGAAAAGTTTTTAAAATTGTGAAGATTATTACATATAGTTATCCCAAATAGTGAAACTCTCTTGTGACTAAATACTACTCATCATTGATAAAACCAGCTCAAAAGAATCTTAATGTAACGTCCCTAAAACACTGCTTATATTCCAATTGGTTGATAAATTCCCAGCTAATAAAGGAGAATATTTCTAGCTCAGGATTGAAATGACGTGTCCTTGGTCCTCTCTGAACTTGGGTTGCCTTCTTGCAGATGTTTCATGACCCAAGTAACACAATAAGTGATAGTTGATGTTATCTAGTTTGGGTAATGAAATGTCTGCAAGAAAACAACCAGCCTCAGATAGCACCAAGGACTGATTAGATTCCCAACTGAACATCCTTACAAATTAACTTGAACACCAAATTAGAAATGATTGTCTTTTCTGATCATCTCTTCCAATCTTATATTTTACTATTACACTCTTAATATATTCACTGACTGATTATGTACCAACTAATCAGTGTAGATTCTTAGTGACCACATTTTCTCCAAGGTGATTCCTTCTCAACGTGGTTTTTCAGGTAATATAACAGTGCAGCCATTGTCACCGTAACCGACTCCAATGGTTGATTTGTTTGCTGAACTATTTGATGGGAGGGGAGGCTACCCATAGAATTCTCAGGAGCTTTCTTCAACCAAAGTTAAAAAGCATCAATTCTGCTTCTTTATGTCCAACTTTCATTTCCCTAGCGCATCATAGAGAAAACCATTTGTAGGGTCTGATTTTTGTAGGTAAAAGTAGTCCTTGACTTATGACCGGTCACATAATGACCATGAAAAGCAGGGTGGATAAAAATTGATGATTTAAAAAAAAATGGCAACAGACTCATCTTTGCAGCATATCATGGTTATGTGACTACAATTTGTAATATATTTATTTTTGCCAGGTTTTTTTGGAGTTTACTTCTGGTTTCTGGCAAAAAACAAACAACTCATTTTGGGAAATGTATTAACTTAATGACTGTGGCATATGCTTAATGACTATGCAAAAAAATGGGGGAAAAAATCAGGTCTGATCATGTGATTGGTTTGGTTATGATTGTAAATTGATGACTACTTGCATAGAGACATTCAACATCAGTATATATATCAAGGGTTTCATTACTATTCTGTCAAGTGCTTGCTGTGTATTTGACAGCTTTACTGTTAATAAAAAGCAGAAGTCATTCAGCACTTCAACATCTTATCAATTCTAAGGCTAATTGCAGTACAGGTACTCCTTGTTTAGTGGTTGCCTCATTTAGTGACTGTTCAGTAATGACAGTGATGAGATAATAACTTTGCAACCAGATCTTGCATGTAGAACCTTTACAGATCTGTAAAGCAAAGGAAAACTGAAGATCGTTTGTGGTTTCACTTAGCAACCACTTACTTAATGATTGAATTGTCAATCCCTAAATTGCAGTCACTAAACAAGGATTACTGGTATTTTCTGCCATGCTTGGTCTTTACATTTAATCTTAGGCTGCTGGGTTGCTATAAGCAAAATCTATGGAGAAGCTGGCAGGAAGCTGGCAGGAAGTCAGAAGTTGCTCTTCCCACATTTTTGCCCACCTGCCATGTTCCATAGCACCTGACCGAAGCACCCCCCCCCCCACCTGCACTACAGAGTGCATTTGCCCCTTGTACTCCCTCCTCACCTGTCTGCAGCCTTCACTTGCAGCCTGCTTGCCTGTGACTCTCACCACTTCCCACTTAACAACCTGTGCAATCCTGGGGTTATGACAGCAACCAGGCCTGGTGAGATTGCTCTTGTCAAACATCATGCTTTATTACTTAGTAAAGAAAATTCCTTTCCCAATTGTCATCATAACCCAAAGATTAACTGTGGTCAAGAAGGACGTTGAAGCAGCCCCATATAGACAGATTTGAAATTTCAAGTACAGACAGTGTTTTTAACAAGGTATATAGACAAGCCCTTTGAAGTGTGTGAAAAAGCAGAGAATTGTCTTTAATCATTTTCAGCACAATACCATATTTATTAGTCAAATCCAAGATCCACATAACCTTATATAACTCTCAGATCTAAATTCTAATTGCCAGAAGCACCAAAATTCTAATATTGTGTGTCAGCTGCAGAGATTTGGGAAGTTTCATTTTAAGAACAGCCATCTGCTTCATGCTTAGTAAAGAAATGAGCTTGTGTGGAAGCATTAAAAATGCAGTTTCCCATTATGTTTGCCAAAGGCAATATTTCTCAATTTGTAGGAGTCAAAGAAAAAATGAGAAAGGAAAAGTTAGCCTATTAGCAGAGTTGAGCCTTTCTCCTATAGGACTTGGTGTGATTTACTCCACAACACAAACATATGTAGATTAGACAGGTAAATGCAGTTTAAACATTAATATTCTTCTCACAATGGAAATTGAAAGAATTTACCATTGACATAAATGCTACTACCATTGACATTAAACTACTGCTGAAGTTTAATGAATTGAGAGAAAGTTTTCATGTATATGATATGCTGAAAAACAAATAAAAACTTGCTGACAAAATGTATTTTTAAATTATATACTCATGTATTATAAAACCCGTAACTTAGACCACGTATTTTACATACAAAGTAATACCATCTTTCAGAAATCTGGGCTCCATTTTCAATGCAGTGTCAATTGCGTTTAAATCTAATTGCTCATAAGAAACTTAGTCTTGCATGTTGATTATGTGCTTATTTTTGGTATGTGGTTTATCCCTACAAATTCTATGATAAATTCCTTTGCTAAACAACTGTAGCAAATTGCTCAGCTTGCTGGCAACATTTGATCTCGCTCTCTCCATTTAATTTTCAGATAGGTTGTTCCCAACAAAGTAGGGGGATTTTAACATCTTGACCCAAGGAACACAATGATACCAGCTACACAAGTTGCAATTGCATTATTGCTGGGAAAATTTCATGGGCTTTGCTACAATGCCTTGTTTATATATTTTAATTTTTTAATTAGTGGACCCAAAGTCTAACTTTTATTGGAAATTTTATTTTATTTATTCATCATATTTCTAATTTAACAGATTCTATAGTGCTTTCATGGAAGTGAAAATAAATCTTAAATGCTTGCCATCAAATTACAAAATACCATGTGTGGCATATTTCAAATTGTCCTATGTTATCAGGAGGGCAACTGAAATGTAAAGTGACAAGGACCCTACATCTTACAAAAATAAATAGGATTGCTTAGGCCCTACAGACTCTTGTCTTTTTCACTCTGCCTCAGGCTGATGCAAGAGGATAAGGACTAGCTACCTCCCTGAGGTAGATTCATTCTACATTCCAGCCCAAGTATGAAGAACCTTTTCTATGCAAATGTTACACTGAATATACAGGAAATTAAGCCCAGTAGACACAATTCACCATCTCTCAATGGTGAATAAAGTCTATGTTGAATTAATTTCTAAATAGTTGAAAGAATATTACATATTGTTAAGTTGGAACTCTGTAAACGAGCACTTTCCAAAGCATCGTGGTTTGAATGAAGTTGTTCTGACCTAGGCTTTACTAAATCACAAAACAGACTCTTTGTCCCGACAAAACCCATTTTTATTTGGCTATTGTGAATTCCTAGCATTCATATTCAGCAAAGTCCCGGCAAATAGTCTTTCAAGGGTGAATTGCAACCACAGACTTTAGCATTCCTTGGAGAGTTGCCAGGTTGATAGCTTCCAGATGCAATGCTGAACAAGGAAATACTTGGCAAGGAGTCTCTGTCAGGCACCAATTCAGATAAGAAAATCTTCACACTAATAAACAAATTAATTGTCTCCTGCAAACACCACTCCCCTTTTGCTCCTATTTATTTCCTATGGGAGGGGCCATTCAGCATCCCCTTGTGTCTTTACTTCCAAGTCAACTGTGTTCCTTAATTGTTCCCTTCTCCTTACAGTTCTGCACATGCGCACATCGGGAACAGATTCCAGCTGTTCTGCCCCACTTATCTCTGACTCTGAAGGTAGCTGATAACTGTCGGACAGCCCTGACCCCATCTCTGCCTTCTATGTAGAGCACTCATCAGAGCCCTTCCCAGACTCCAGGACTGGCCCATATTTCTCCCCAACCTCTTCATTGTCCGAGTCTGCTGCCAGCTTTGCTGGCCAGCCATAAGAGAAGTATTTCTTCTCAAAGACAGGTAGTTTAGAGGACTTGATGCTTTGATGACTTTTACAACTGGTTTCCATACATGCAGATACAACTGTTCCATTCCACTAGGAATATCAATGGATTGTGGCTGTCAGTTCATGAAGGTAGCTGACTCTTCTGAAGTGCTTGGCTGTCTCAATGCTTTAAGGGTAGGGTTCATCCCAATAAATAACTTAGAGTTCCCCTTTAAATGTTTTGTACTATCATGGTTACTCTAGTAACTTATAATACATGTTTCTATACACAGTCCACCTTGAATATGAATGGAAATTGACAACTTAGTTCAAGTCTGCATTGAGACCTCTGACTCTATTTTGCTAAAAACAGGATGCCTTTCTAGCCAAATAGAATTTTAAAATACTACAGAGAACACAAATATTCAGACTGTTTACTAGAATCAATACAATGTGTTTGGGAGATAAGAACTGAGATTTTCAAAAATGGAGTTTTATTGAAAAGTATTTAAAAATGGTAATCTAAGATTTAGATGTGAAAGGATAGTTTGATGAGTAATTATATTGTCAGCGAGATATCCCTTTGATGGATCTTGTTTCTGGAATGAAAGGAAAAACCACAGTAGAAATCGGAAAGCAGGATACAGAACAGGAAACAGAAACTTGTATCTTATTTTTTGCCCAAAACAATAGGCCAATAATCCTTGGGCATTAAGATTCGGTCCTAAAAGAACAAAAAAATTAAACAACTTTTTCTTTTAGACTTGAGAAGGTGTAATTGAGTAGCACTCAGAAAAGAACTACACAAATGTGGAAATTTAGTATTCATCTTAGTGAAACTTGAGAATTACTTGGAGAATTCAGAGATGCATAATTTGGACATTCAGCCAAGGTGTTAACAGGGAATATTCACAAATCAGTCAAAGAAATAAGAAACTTTGAATTTCAAGGAAATTGAGTGAGCTGCAGAATTTGAACAACTGTTATAACTTTTTATTGTTATTTTTAATAAAACTTATATAGCATAACATTCTGAACTAATGACTTCTAGGTATTACTTCCGTCAAATCTTGGTATTAGATAGATTTAACTAATTTTCATACAGAATAGAAATGTCAGTGTCAATTAATAGAGGATGCAAAGTTTATTTGATTAATTGGGTTGGGGAGAATAATTTCAGGCATACTTATGCTAATGAATACCAGAATATAAAAAAAGCAAAGACATTGTCTTAACTATTTGCTAAAGAATTTTCTAAGTTGTCAAGGCCACTCTTTCCTAAATTTGATAGTTCTCACTACCTGTGATGACCCTGGAAAAACATCATGAGCTTAATCCAGGAGAGCAAGAGAAAGAAACTCAAGCCTTGATGGAAGGAAGGGAAAATGCTGTCAGGCATTTGAGATTATTGCTATGATAGTTTATGGTAATAGAATTTTAGTATTTGTGTATATATACATGTGTACATGCATGTTAACAGAGTTAACAGATTAACAGAGTTGGAAGGGACCTTGCAGGTCATCTAGTCCAACCCCCTGCCCAAGCAGG
>JANHGD010002989.1:141160-160850 GCA_027560375.1 Imantodes cenchoa
TCTTCCTCATTGGTATTGTGCTAGACTGGGCTTTTATAATGTTGCTTTTCAAAATTTCCCAAGCTTCTTGGGTTGTTCAGAGAAGCAATGTATACATTCTATTAATTTTTTTTTTCAAATAAACACAATTGACATTTGATTTGTTACCTTTGATAAGATAGTAGTAGATTACAGAAAGCAAAAATCACTAAAGGACCAATTTTGAATTTATCTTTAGCAGACTTCTCATGGGACCAGCAAAATTGTATGCTGGAAGCCTGTGGCAGCAGCAGTGTATGTATTAATTGCAATTATGATTATTGGCTTATCCTACACATTATATACTATATATACACTATACTATATAGATTATACTATGTATAATTCCAATTTAAAGATGGTTTAAATTAGACTATCTGTAGATTAAAAAAATAGTAAGTACATTCATGACTGTTCGATGAAGCCTTGAAACTTAAAGGTCAATAATAAAAGTGTTACTTCTGGAGATAGCCTGATTTCACCATAGAAAACATGACACAGTTATACTTGCATATTTGTTAGCATAAGAGTTTAGGTTAGGGGCCCTTCACCTGTTTGCTTAGAGGCCCACATTGGACCCAATGTTTATTGTTTTAGAGTTGCAAAATAAATATTGGTTATTTTCTTATCATTGTCTGGTTAACTGAGACAGCAGCTAGGCAACAAACGATTGGAAATTATTATTTCCATGACATCATGAACATTAAATTCTACACATATTCATTCCTAACTAAAGTTCCGAGTTCAAAGGAATTTGCTCTTGAGAAATGAATACAGAATTGCAGCCTTAACAAGACACTTAAAAAAATTACAGGAGGAAAAAAGGCTATAGGGCTATTTGGAGGGATGTAAACAAAAGGCGTTATCTTGATATGTTCTATGCCAGGGGTGTCAAACTCAAGTCATCACATGATGTATCAGACTTTTTCCCCTTTGCTAAACCGGGCTTGGGCGTGGCCAGCACATGACACATCCGGCCTGTGGGCCGTGAGTTTGACAGTCCTGTTCCGTACTAATATATCATCAGCAATCAAATTAAAATGAGCATATAACCCAAAGAGAAATTATCTTTAAACACTTTTACATAGAATTTTAGAAGCCTTGCTTGTTTTAAAGATAAATCATTTAATAATACACACTCTCTCTGTACCAAACCCTTCACAAAGACAGAGAGATTTAAGAAAATCAGTAGTGTCTCCTTGAGGTTAGAGCTCAGAGCAATTTGGTAACAAATTTTTTTTCACTTCTTTCAGGGCAAATTGCTTTCTTTCTTTCCCCCCCCCCCCCCACATGATCCCCAATAAACTCTAAAAGCCATCACTTTGGTCCAGTTAGCATCTGCATTCAGCATAATAGAGACCACAGTGATTTATCAAAGCAGGCTATGCAGTCTTGCACATTTTCAAAATACAAAATCATTCATTTATTGGAAAATAATGTGTCAGATTCTTCTCATACATATTACAATTTGATTATCTATCTATGCACCTTAGCAAAGATAAGTGAAATTCTATGCTCAGTCACACTTCAGATTATTTTTCTGGAACGGAATGTCCTAAGAGCACAGATTATTTTAATCTAGGCCTAATGTATTTTTGTATTATGTTGGCTCATATTCTATTATTGATTATTTGTGTTAGTATACATTTGAATAATTACTCTGTGATGAAAACTGGAAGGGGCTGATGTAAAATAAGCATATTTTTAAAGCAAAACAAAAATAATAAAATTTGTTTTATCGCCAATGACCCAAATATTCAGACACCAGTGATGTGTCAGGCATAGTAATATTTTAGTAAGTTGCATTATTTGTGAAATTATATTTTGAAATCATTTTAGATAATTAAAACATAGTTATTGAACTATTAGAAGAAATATAAAAAACAGTTTATCAGAAAAATGGTATTATGGAAAATCTTGCTTGTCAAATGCTTCTGTATGAACTAATTATCAAAGGGGTTTTTTTCCTCTGAGGTAAGGTGGGAATGGGAGCCGATTAGTACTTTCACCAAAACAATGTGACAATTCTTAAAATACACACCACACAACTATATCCTATTGGTCTTAGGACTGTTTCCAGAACCATTTTATCAAAGCAGCCATACTTGTTGATTATTTACTATTGCTTACTTAAAACTAAAAAAAATAGGCATCCTTCAGATCATTACCAGAAGTTGTAAATGAACCATTACAATTACCTTGCAAGAGAATTAAACAAATTACCAGGTTCTAATTAACTGTCCATCGCTAGGATTGTCTGTGGCTTATTCTGCATTAGGCCTTTGCCAGAGTGTCAAGTCACTGTCTTTCAACAGAATTGCCTCCAACAAGCTATTACATTCAGCATCACCTCCTTTTGCCAATCAGATAATATAAAGACCTTTTCAGACCCTCATTTAGCTCAATGCCTGGCACAGAAAGATTGATTTGTAAAGTGCTAGTGGATGATTCTAGTACTGATTCTAACTTAGCTACCATTTTATAAGTATTTGTAAGATTATCTATGCCACAAATTAAGCAGAAAAATTCTGTGCTGTAAAATAAAGGATTGTCAGCTGCCTCTTTTGTTCTCTCACAGTTCCCCTTATTATATACTCATAAACAATTGTGAACTATCCTTTGGTGCAAAATAAATATAACACAAATTGATTCAATAATATCTCAGAGACATATACAAATAATGAGATTTCTTAGCAATGTGTCAAACAGAAAGCTTACTGGTCTAACTGATTTATTAAAAACTTAACTAACATCTTACTCATTAAAAAGAATGTATATGAGTAATTTGTTCTTGATATGTGTCTCTTTTGTAAGTACCTCTTCAAAAGAGAAATGTCATTTCAATTTTTTTCTTGAGTTAAGAGAGTACTGAGAAACAGTACTCTATGTCTTTGTTTACAAGCATACAAAAGCAGATCCTGTTGTAAGCAAGTAATGTGCTAACGTAACAGTACATATTGAAATTCCCTCAAATATGTTCTCAAAACTAATTGAAAACAGCTTGAACTCCTCTCAAGAAGTTCCACATCTTGATATTTCCTTCTCCAAATTCGTAAAAACATATAATTTAAATATGACATTCCTAAAACATATTATTTTGGAAATTCTTATTCTAGAATTGTGACCAGGACTTGAAAGCTATATTTTTATTAATCCAAAGCTTCTAAATCAAACAAAGGTGTATCTTTTATTAAGTTAAGAAAACATTTTTTTAAAAAACTAGAAAGAGTTGGCAATGTTCATGTAAATAAGTGACTTAATTTTGGTTTGATTCAATTTCCCTAAAAGAATGATTTCATTTCAAAAGTGATTTAAGCGATTAAATATGGTATTGGGAAATCAGGGGATAGAAATCTTTGTTCTTTTTCAAACAATAAAACTGAGTAAGATATCTCCAAAGCAGTATATAGTGGGTCTATATTCCGGGCTTCTTTTTGTGCATTCCAGATTTTCTTCTTAAAAAGGGACAAACTTAGCATATAAGCATTAAATAAATCACTTGCTCCATTAATAATAACTGGTCATTATTTTAGGATTGATAGAAAGTTTTGTCTCTAATGAGCCATCTACATTGCCATACGAAAAAGGTGATAAGATTATAAGAAAACTACGCCCAAAAGTCAAGGCCAGCACCTGGAAAGCTGAAATTTTGCTGGGATCATTTGATGATGCATTTTTCCATACACTCTTCTGCATTTTCCTCTATGTTCAAATTCCTATCATATTTTAGTTATATACTCTTTATTAAAAATTATTCCAATTATATACAAATAGATTGGGCTTTCCTTACTAAAAACTGTAATAATAAAGTACAATATAAATGTTACACGTTGGAGACCATTTGTTTTTCCAAATTTAGGAGATTGGAGGTGATGGAAGGAGGCACTCAGAAAAAACTATTGCCTAATATTTTTTTGCCTTCATATTTTATAATCACTGATTAGTGCTGAAATGACTTTCCTTGTCATATTTGATATTGCCCTATTTTTAGATACTACAACATATCTCAAAAATGTTGCAAAACTGTTTTAGGTGGAAAAGAAAAGTAGTTTATGTGATATATATTTATTGAGACAGATGCATGGATAGGATAGAATAGGACAGGACAGGACGGAATATTTTATTTGGCCAAGTGTGATTAGACACACAAGGAATTTGTGTCTTGTGAGTGCTCTCTGTGTTTCTAAGAAACTAAAAATATTTACAAGAATCCACTTATACTATATTTAGAAAATTAGCAATCTGAAATAATCTATAAGAAGATTCTGGGTTATCGAACAAAATATTTGGTTCAACATTTGTGTTAAACAGTGGACTCACAATTAAAATGTAAGGTTATATTAAGCTTCAAAACTATGGTTAGATCCCCCATCATCTGTTGACAAGAAGTCTCCTGCCTAGGAAATGATGTTTTGAAGAAAACACTGTAAGACAATTTAGGTCTTCTCTTCTCTCACAATTCCAAATAGAAATAATGCTACTAAATGGATTATGGGGCAACCAGGAGCCATGGTGGCACTGTGGTTAGAATACAGTATTGCAAGCTAACTCTGTCCACACCCAGGAATTTGATCCTGATCGATTCAAGGTTGATTCATCCTTCCAAGGTCAGTAAAATGAGGACCCAGATTGTTGGAGACAATAGACTGACATTTGTAAATCACTCGATGCTATAAAGCACTATGGAGTGGTATATAAATCTAAGTGCTATTGCTATTGCAATTGCTATGATAGCAGTAAGAATAGCTATTTATTTTAGACAAACGTTATGTTCTCTGAATAAGGTGTTTATTTGCTAGAGTTATTTCCACTGTCCTTGCTTCCAGGGTTGTTCTTGTATATTGATTTTAAAATCAAGGATTACTGTCTTTGTAATACTGTCATCATTATCTTATAGCTCTGTTCTTACAGCCTCACTAAATACATGTGTGCTGCTATGCCCAAAGTATGCTGCTGTAACCATTCACTTATTTTACTGAATCACTTACATGGATACTGTAATTAGCATAAATCTATAGAAAGAAGTTGCTTCTCTGTCCCCTTCTAGGTTTGCTGTCACTGCTTCTTGGGAAATAATAAACAATGTGTGCTTCAAAACAATAGTGTGTTGGTCTCAGGATTAAAATTAACTCTTGGGGAAATTTGCGAAAGATCTCTCCTACAGCTACAAAGCAATAGACCAAATTAATAGAGTATTCATGAATGTTAAATATAAAAAGCTTCTGTTATAAAACCAATTATCAGTTGGTAGAGTATAAGTAAAAAATGGATAGCAAATTGTTTTTATGAAAAAGATAATGGTAGATATCTTCTGTTTAATTTTCTAAATCATAATTAGTCCAGAATGTTTTTATTTAAAAAATCCAATTTTCTTTCTTTCATTAAAAATAGAAAATAAACTAACTAGAAAAGCTATTACAGATTTCATAGTAACTAACAAATGATATAAACTTAAATCATATTACGGCTATTATTAACTATATGGTTATTATTATGAGCTGCTATTTATTACAAGCTAGTTTGTTTGCTGCAACACAATGGTTCAGTTTGGAAATCTTTGTTTCAACATATGATTCAACTAATGCTAAGTTCTCCCAGGACAGATTTTCAGTTCTGTTAACAAGCAACAATCATTTAGCTCCAATGCTGAGAAGCTCATGGCTGAATGTTAACTAACCATTAAGCCTCAATGTCTTTTAACAATCTCATGTTGCAACTTCCTGATATTAACTCCTGTGCCCACTTAACAAACCTTCATGGGCCTGGGTTTTTGGCTGCTTCTACTAAATGCCAATTCAGTCTACAGTAAGGTTCCCGTTATCTGTGATTTAATTACGGATGAGAAGTCTGAAATGGCATTTATTACCGAGACCTAGCTAGATCTGAAAGGGATGGTGGCCTTTTTAGAAATCTACCCAATCAGGTTTAGGGTATGTTATCAGCTGAGATTTCAAGGCAGAGGTACATGTATGATGATTGTCATCTGGGAATCAGTGAAGGCTTTCAAGTATGCTGCTCCACAGGTTGCTGGATATAAAAACCTATTCATTAAGTTGGCCTCCATGGATCAGATGAGATGGTTGCTACTGTACCAGCTTCCCTGCTGCATAGTAACTTCCCTGTCTGAGCTGCTTGATTTCATTTATGGGTCAGTGATAGAATTCATCAGACTTTTTATCTTGGGGGACTTCAATCTGCCATCTCTGGAAATGAGGTAGGAAGTGGATCAAGTGGCTATCGTGACAAATGGGGGCCTATCCCAAGTGATCAAGGGTCAGACATGGGACCATGATCACAAATCTTAGCTGACTCTTCTGTTAGAGTAATGGCAATGTTATCTGAAATTGGGAAGTTTTTAGTTACCCCTGGTCTTAGTCAGAGCACACTAACAACAGCATTCACTGCACTTTAAGAGAGAATGTGATGGATGTGGTGCATTCATCCTTGCTCTGCTTGAGTTCTTAGTTGCTTTTGATACCATCAGCCTTTTGAACTGAATTAATACGGTGTGAACAGCACTGTATTATGCTGGTTCTCCTACTTTCTCTGAAGTGAATACCGGTGGGTGGTGATGTGGGGAGGGGGAAGATCCTGTTCTCAATCCTATTATGTGCAGTGCTGCTGGGTTCGGTGCTCTCTCCTCTCCTATTTATCATCTATACAAAGCCACTAGTGAGTTCATCTGTCACCATGGGGTGAGGCATCATTAGTATGTGGTTGATACCCAATTATATATCTGGGTCCCTGGCAAATTAAGTGATGCTGTTGATGCCTGAAGACTATGGAGTGTGAATGTGGAATAGGCTTTTGATCTCTGGCAAGACTGAGTGGTTCTGGGTTTTGGGACCTGTTGACTCTGTACCATTTTTGGTACCATGGCACAGTTAGAACAACTGAAGCACCACCTCTAAACCCCCAACTTTTACTTTTCATTCAAAACAGAACAGTACACTGTCCTTGAAACAAAATTCTCAATATGCACATTTTGTTTCATACTCAGAATGTCTTTATTGCACAACTAAAAAAGATTATTTCTGGGTTTTGTATAGCTTGTGCAGTGAAGCTTTGAATAGGTATGCTACAATCCATTACACATGATTAACTTAGCAAATAAAGGTATTATACTCAATGATTATCAAGTATTCAGATAAATTTTCATTAAATAGGGTTTTTCAAATACCAAATCATTACCTAATATAAGAAATATTATAACATAATAATTTACAGATAAAATTTATATTTTGCCCGTAAAATATAAACAGTATATTATTTTCCTAGCAAACCACACAAAAAAATTCACCCTGCATTATAAGAAATGAAGAGGAAAGGCACTTACAAAACAAAAGTAATGGTCACAGGGATGAAAAAAAAATTAAGCTTGTTGTTTCCCACTTGTCAGTGCAGTTTGATAAGAAATCACCTAATGCCAGGAAAATAGTTTTGCAGCCATCTATGAACTATAATTATGCCAGTCTAACTTTTTTTGACAAGAAGACTCTCTTTTAGAGGTGTTTTTGAGGTATTCCAGGACTGAGTTATCACAATCTCATAAAATGAGTTCCCCAGAGTTTTTCAAAAGTCCATTAAACCTCTCTCTCAGACGCAAGCAAATATTTTTTTTTTAAAAATCATACTTTTGAATCAACAGTTTCCACTGACTCATTTTGGTTAAATAACAGACTCACACAACATTGTTCACTTTCCAGCTAAAGTTTCTTTTAGTATTTAAATGAAACATGAGTAATATGAACTGCTGCTTTTCTCTTTTGTGATATCTTCCTTTTTTAATGCTTATGCAAACATCTTAAAAGTATTTTTTAAAGTATAATACAGTAGTTCTTTTAGCTAATCATTCTTCTTTTGAAACAAATCATGTACAATTTAATGAAACATAATGCACGCATTCTTGATGAACGTGCAATATCACTATAAAATGTCTCTTATTTTTAAATCAGTCTGTATATATGCCAATTTGTTTATGCGTGTGATTAGCAATGAGCAACTTGATATGATAAAAACCACAATACACTAGAGATTTACTATGCGGTATAAAATAATGATATATTATAGGTAAGAAAGTAATACTAAAGTTACTTATATTTATAGAATTCCATATTGAAATGTTTTTTTAATATTGAAAAGTGATTAAATGCCTTATACATTACTACATTTTATACATAATGTGTATATTTAAGATATATCTGATATGATATTAGAAAAAAATATGCAAGGTTTATTTCATAGACAAAAGATCAGAAAAGCACCAGATCCAGATGGAGTAACTCCTTGCTTCAAACACTCTGCTATCTTCCCAGTTCCCCAAAAATCTTCCATCAGGGGCTTAATGATTATAGACCATTCTCTATGACATCTGTAGTTATGAAGACCTTTGAGAGGTTAGTGCTGGCCCACCTGAAAATCATCACACGGATTCAATGTTAAACTGCTTGCAGTTTGCCTATCAAGCAAATAGATCGACAGGTGATGCTTTCAATAAGGCATTGCACTATATCTTGCAACATCTTGAAACTCCAGGGACCTATGCCGGGTCCTTTTTATAAACTTCAGCTTGGCATTCAATACCATCATTTCAGAAATTCTTCACTCTAAACTGATTCAGATAGTTGTGCCTGTCCATAGTTGTAGGTGGATTACTACAGGTAGCTTTTTGATAGATAGGAAGCAACAGGTGAAGCTAGGGAAAATCACACTGAGCACTGATGACCCTCTCCATTGCTCTTTTCTCTATATACTAATGACTGCATCCTAAAGGATCCTTCTGTCAAAGTACTGAAGTCTGTAGATAATAGGCGCTGTTTCCTACCTGATACGCCTCTTCTCAACCAGCATTCAGACATGGCTTTTCCTACGACCAATCAGCAAAGGACTAAGCCAGTCAGAAGTATTTAAGGCCAGGATCTGCCCACTATCCCCAGATCTGATTAATCTGGCTGATTTGACTCGGAGTGATGACGCAGTGACACTGGACACTCACTGCGAGGACTCCCAATCAAAACAAGAAAGAAAGGATAGAAGCAGAAACAAGTTAGTAGCCTCCTAAAATTGAGTGGGGCTGAATGCTGGTTCCACCAGATGAGAAGAGGCGTATCAGGTAGGAAACAATGCCTATTCTCCATCCTGGGGTGGAACCAGCATTCAGACATGGGACATACCAAAGCCAAAGAGGTCCCAGGGAGGGAAGAACTCCATACTCAGTGATAAACCACTTGTTCCAGAACACGTCTGCCAAAGGTAGCTTCTGCCGTTGCAAAGGAATCGATCTTATAGTGGCGAATAAATTGCGAGGGATGAGCCCATGTTGCCGCTTGCGTAGCCCAAGCCGCTGATGTCGCCGCACTTCTTGTGGAATGGGCCGTAACGCCCCTGGGGATGGGGAGGGCAGCCATCTCATATGCCTAGGCTATCGTACTCCTAAGCCAACGGCCTATGGTTGTTGAAGAGACCTTTGTCCCTAAGGACCGAGGGTGAAAGGCTACGAAGACAGCCTCTGATCTCTGGAATGGTAGCTCGATGTAGATCTTAAAGGCTCTGCGAACTTCCAGCATGTGCCATCTATACTCCGTGGTGTTGCGTGGTTGCGTGCAAAATGAAGGAAGAACCAATTCCTGGGATCTGTGAAACAAAGAATTAACTTTAGGGAGAAAGGACGGGTCCAGTCACAGAACCACTGTGTCATGATGAAAAATGCAGAGATCATCCCTGACAGAAAGCGCTGAGATCTCCGATATACATCACGCTGAGGTAATGGCTACGGTACTAAGAAGGCCACCTTGAAGGAAAGGAACGGTAAGGAGACCTCCCTCAGGGGTTCGAACGATGCACCGGATAGCACATTCAGGACCCTAGACAGCTTGCACGTTGGGTAGCGATGAACCACGGGGGGCCGCAGGTTGGTAGCCCCCCTAAGGAATTGTTTGATGGCAGGTACATGGGCCAGTGACTCGAAAGATGCGCAGGAAAGAACTGAAGAAAGAGCAGCTATCTGACGTCGAAGGGTGTTAGGAGCTAAACCTTTATTCAGACCATTGGTGAGGAAACTGACTATCTTGGAGATGGGAATACAGACAGGTGAGAGATGTTCCCTAGCACACCAGGCACAGAAGGCTTTCCAAGTAGCCGAGTAGATGCATGCTGTTGATGGGCGACATGCTGCCAACATGACTTGAATGGCGTCCTCATCGAAATCTTGGGACATTAAGTCGCGCCGCTCAACCTCCAGGCGGTCAAGTGAAGCCAGGAAGGATCCGGATGAAGTAGACCCCCCTGGGTGAGCATGTCGTGTGATGGAGGCAACCGCCATGAGGAGGCCACTGATAGTGCCTGGAGGTTGGCAAACTAGGGCCTCCTTGGCCAGAAGAGAGCTATGAGGATGAGTTCTGCCCGTTCCAGTAGAAGTTTCCGGATTACCTGAGAAATGATCGGGAGAGGCGGGAAGGCAAAGAGAAGCCCTTGGGGCCAGGGGTTCCTGAGGGCGTTTACCTGCTCCGCTCCCTCCGTCGGGAACCGGGAAAAGAACCTTGGCAGGTGGCTGTTGCCTGGGGTCGCGAAGAGGTCTATGAGCGAAGGTTCCCACCTGCGACAAATCTTCTGGAAGAGGGATGGGTGAAGTCTCCACTCTGCTTGATCCACCTGCAAGCAACTGAGCCAGTCTGCCTGGGTGTTGGAGACTCCTGAGATATAATCTGCTGTCAGAGATCTCAGGTGTCGCTCTGCCCAGAGGCCCAACCTCATGGCCTCCGCTTGAAGAGCCTTGGACTTGGTGCCCCCCTGTTGGTTGACATGGACTTTGGTGGAGATATTGTCTGTTAGGATGAGGACATCCTCCCCCAGCAGTTGGTGTCTGAAATGTTTGAGCGCCAAGAATATTGCCCGGAGTTCCAACAGATTGATGGGAAGGGCAGCCTCATTGTGTGACCATGTACCCTGAGCGATGTGCCCCTGCGTGTGTGCTCCCCAACCTGACAAGCTGGCGTCTGTGGTCACTACTATCCTGTTGTTCACGTGAAAGGAGGTTCCGATGCAGATGGCTGAAGAGGTCCACCAGAGTAAGGAGTGACGAACCCATTGCGGCAATTTGACTCTGAGAGGAGACGTTCCCTGCCCAGCCTTCTGGAATGGTAAAAGGAACCATTGAAGTTCTCGACAATGAAGACGGGCCCATGGAATAATTGAAATACAAGAGACCAACTTTCCCAATAGGGAGGAGAGGGATTCCAGGGACACCTTGGGTGTGAACCACACCTGAGCTGCCAGCTGTCTAATGCTATTTTGTCTTTCAGGTGATAAACTGACAATACAGGGAATTGAATCAATCACTGTCCCTAGATGGAGGATGGACTGGGACGGGCTTAAATGACTCTTCTTCCGATTAATAGAAAAGCCGTGTTCCTCCAGGCATTGCATGGTAATGTTAAGGTCCCGGAGGGCAGCCTCCCTGGGCGGGGCGCGTACCAAAATGTCATCCAGATACGCGTTAAGACGCACTGGAACTAGTCTAAGGTGAGCAACTAGGGTTTCAAGAACCTTAGTAAAGACTCTCGGGGCTGATGAGAGGCCAAAGGGGAGGCCCTATTCTGGAAATGCTGTTGCTGATAGCAAAAACGAAGAAAGCGGCGATGCGACTTCCTAATGTGACTTCCTAATGATGTCCAAGGAGGCCTTGAAATCCCCGGGCCTAATCAAGGCTAGGATAGAAGCCAGGGAATGCATCTTAATTTTTTTGTAGACCAGATAGCTGTTTAGATACTTAAGATCTAAAATGGCCCTCCAGCCACCCAATGCCTTGGGCACGATGAACAGAATAGAATAAAACCCCTGTCCCCTATAATGCGGGGGAACAGGTTGTATAGCCCTAATGGCCGAAAGGTGACTAATAGCCTCCTCCATCAACTTGCGTTTAGACGGAATGAAGGAGACCGAACAACTAACGAAAAAACTAGGAGGGGTTGAAAGGAATTCGAGGCCTAACCCTTGAATAACTGTAGTGAGAACCCATGAATCCTGGGTAGATGCCTCCCAAGCCGAATTGAACTTGGCTACCCTACCCCCTATGGGAGTATCAGGAGACCTACCACGGACCCCTGCAATAGGGTCTGCTTTGAAACCCACCCCTGGACTGGGGACGGCTCTGCTTTCCTCTGTTGTTCCTGTTGCTTGCCTCTGTTGGTAGAAGTACTGACCTGGGGGTCTGGAAACGTTGTGCGATGAGGCCCCTGAACAAAAGAACCAGTGCGAGTACTGGGAAGTTTTCGGGAACCCTTTTCTGATGACCGCTGGCAGAACCTTCTGTTTGTCTGACATTTCCACTAAAAGGGGTTCCAGAGATGCCCCAAACAAGGACTTGCCATTTATGCAACTAGCTGCCATTGTTTCAGCCAGAGCAAACGTCTGGCAACCATCAAGGAAGCCATGGCTTTAGCTGAAAATCGTGAAGCATGAAGCGTGGAGTCAGCTAAGAACTGGACTGCAGCAAATATTTTGTTTAAGTCTTGCTGGGCCCTAACATTGATAGTCGGAATTTGATCCTGAATCTGTTTCAACCAGATGAGAGCGGCCCGAGCAAAAAAGGAGGAGGCAGAGGATGCTTTAATAGCCCAGGCTGAGGCTTGATGGTCCCTGATGAAGATTTGATCTAACCTTTTATCTTCAGGCTTAAGGATCTCGTCTGCTTCACCAGGGAAGGAAGTAAAAGAATGAAGAGCTCGAATAGGAACATCCACCTCTGGAGCTGTAAGCAAATCAGCAAGGTTAGATGATACATTGAAAAAGTGTTTGTCTTGGGAATATGCTGAGAGGGCCGAACCAGACGTGGACCATTGTTTTTCTACCGTATCCACAAACAGTTGGAGAGCCGGCACAATCTCAGCCTCCTGTTGCACCTCCATGGAGATGGGGTTGGCCTGATCCCCGCGTTTCTCCGATGAGATAGAAGCGGGAAGAGGAAGGCCCGCAGCAGCACATGCCTTGAACAAAAGAGATTTAAACAGACTAGGAGGAAAAAGGCCCGAGGGGGTTGGTTGGTCTGGGTCAAGGCTCTCATCAGCTGATAGGCATCTGGAGCAACCCCCTTTTTCCCTCTCTTCCTCAGATTCCTCCTGAGAGGAAGAATCCTCAGATGAACCTTCTGGAATGGTTTGGGGAGGAAGGCGCCGTGAAGAAGAACCGATAGAGGACTTTGAAGAAATAACCCCTGAAGAGGTGGATGGGACCACACCTGGGAGGAACTTGAAGCTTTCGGAAAGGGCTTGCTTAACGGCTGCAATCATGAGGGCCTGGAACTGATTAGGATCTATAGGCAATGCAGTAGGGTCTGGCATTGGAAGGACTTGCTCTGGAAGAGATTGTTCCTTGAACTGGAAGCTCTGAGGGATCACCTAATTCTTGCGGTCTCATAGGGCTTTGAGGAGCAGAACCCCCCCCCCCCCAGATGTTGCCTTGTGGTCTTGGGATATCAGTAGCATCCAAGGCCAAGGGATCACCATCTGAGCCAGTTGTGAAGGGGATTAGATCCAAGGCCTCTGTAGATTGGGCCCTAGCAGACCTTTCATGAATTTTCTGCAAGGCCCTATCTCTGCATCTTTCTGCTTTTCAGTAGCTGGGGTTGCCTTCTTCCTGCTCTTAGAGGGCCTAGAAGGAGAGTGGCTAGAGGAAGGACTCTTGTCCCCTTCTCTATTTGTCTTTCTCTGTCTCCAGAAGAAAGTGGATTTGTCTGCCATGTTAAGCTACTAGTCCTCAATGAATAAGCTGTATAAAATGGCTGACCAAGATGGTGATTCAAACTGGCCACCCAAAATGGCGCCCCCCCAGAACAGCCTCGTGGTCTGAGACTCCAAACAGGAGTACTAACCACGGCTAGGTGGCAATTAGGACCCTCTGAAAAACCAGAAATAATAGGTCTGATGAAGTGCCTCGCCCCCTCCCACAAGCAAACTGACCCTCTGGAGTACAGCAAGCCACCTGAATACTGACCCGGGCTAGAGAATAATAGGCCAATTGGGAAGCCGCACCCCTGTGCTGGCCCTCCGAGCAAACTCAAGGACTTATTGAGGCCAGCACTGAAGCGGAGCCCAAAGGCGATACTGGGGATCGCAAATGCAGGCGCTAATGTAACGCATGTGGGGAAGGCAGGAAACAAGCCTCCGACGGCGTTTAAAGCCACTACTGGCAACTTCGGACGTTTCGCGCCTTCAGGATTGGGTGGGAGGGGCGGAAGGGGAGCCAACCAGCCAGGTCTTCTTTTGGAGGCTCCTAGTAGCAGCGGAAAGGATTTGGCAAATTTAAAGAAATACCGTCCTTGAGTAGCTGTACTTCCGACTCCACGTATCCCTCAGCGACCCAGAGCTGGAGCCAAAGCTCCTCTCGAGCTGCACCCCCCTGTCTATCTAACGAGTGGAGCAGCCCAGAAAAATCCAAGGGGATTTTTTTTTTTTTTTTAGAAGAGTGCCAATAGTAGGGAAAAGAAAGAATTAAGGAATTAGAAGGAATCAAATGCAATTGAGACTGGGAGTCCAACCACAACCAAATAGCTGACGGACCGAGTCAGATCTGGGGATAGTGGGTGGATCCTGGCCTTAAATACTTCTGACTGGCTTGGTCCTTTGCCGATTGGTCATAGGAAAACCCATGTCGGAATGCTGGTTCCACCCCAGGATGGAGAATGCAACTGTCATTGGCGTCATTCAAGATGGTGATGAGTCTGCATATAGATGGGAGGTTGGACAATTGACCCTGTGGTACAGCTGGAACAATCTGGAGCTGAACACGCTTAAAACTGTAGAGATTAAAGTGGATTTTAGGAGGACGCTTATATTCGATAGCACAGTATCAGCAATAGAATCCTTCATGTTTGGGGATTCTATAATCTGTCAGAATATGAAATGGATACCTAACGTTAGAACCATCATTTGAAAGGTACAACAAAGAATGTTCTTCCTGCATCAACTTAAGAAGTTTACACTGCCCCAGGAGCTGTTGATACAGTCCTACAGAGGAATTATGATGTCTTCTATAACTCAGGGGTGGGTTTCTCCCAGTTCGGACCAGATCGCCCGAACCATCAGCAACCATCTGGTTACGTAATTTTGGCATCACTGATCCGTTTCTCTCTGTGCTGATCCTTGCACGCCACCATCTTTTTTTCATAATTTTTGGTGATTTTTTTCGCTATTTTTACAGCTTCTCCTCTGTGAAAAAAGCCCTCCCGACCTTTATTTCTTCATCCAAAGCACAGCTGAGCAGCTCCTCAGTTGTGTTCTGAGGCCTGAAACCACTTTCTGAGCATGCACAGAAGTGAAACTGGTGGAAGGGATGTGAGCGCAAAAATGTCGTGATGCGCACAGGTAGCGAAGGTTAAGTGAAACCCACCCCTGCTATAACTGTCTGGTTTGGTATAGCAACTAAACAGGACAGGTACAGACTCGAATGTATATAGACTGCAGAAAAAGCCAATTGCAAGAAAAACAAGAAATAATGAGTGGAAACTAATCAAGGAGAAAAGCAATCTAGAATTAAGGAGAAATTTCCTGATTGTTAGAACAATTAAGTGGAACAACTTGCCTCCAGAAGTTGTGGGTGCTCCAACACTGGAAGTTTTTAAGAAGAGACCGGACAACCTTTTGTCTGAAATGGTATAAGGTTTCCTGCCTGACCAGGAAGTTGGATAAAAGACCTGCAAGGTCCCAACTCTGTTATTCTGTAATTGCAACCAGCCTACTTTCCATAGAAAACTTGTATATTGCGCGGTTCAGAAGGCTCAGAACAAGTGCTGAAAAAATAACTATATATCTCTCACATCCTGTACATAAATTGTTTCAACTCCTCCCTCAGGATGAGTTATAGGGCATTACATGCCAAAACACCTAGACACAGAGACAGGTTATTTTTCCCCTTGTGCCATAGTTTTGCTGAAAAAATAATCCTCACAGGATTATCTTATGTCTAAGTAATACCCATGTTATATGTCTGTACAATTATTATTATCTTTCTCATCTTCTCTTCTAACCCCTCTTATTTGTATAATAATAATAATCATCATCATCATCTAATCACATTTGGCCAAATAAAATATTCTGTTCTATAAATCTTGGATTAACAATGTTTACTCAAAATGCAGAAAGGATATTTTAAATTTCATTGTTTTCCATATTTATTATACTGTTATAGTGTTTCAGTATTTTTTAACTTTTTCTCAAAAAACAATGTATTTTATAAAACAAACAAAATCTATGTTTTTTAAAAAAAACATTCTGGTACAATTATGTTTCCGAGTAATAGATGCTTATCGTAAGAGTTCTTGTTTCAAGACTTCTCTAGAGGATATCTGATTTTTTTCCCCCTATGATGCTTCCCAGATACAACCATGTTCTCTTTTTAAAAAAAAATAGCAGTCATTTCTGACAATGAAATATAAATAGGTGATGATTTTCAAAATTAGGATGAAATTAGCAATTAAATGTTTATGTGAACATTCCTACCTAATGCAATTATCAGTATATTCCACAAAGAGCAATAGGAAATAATTACTCTGATTCTCAAGTGATGGCTCTAAGAAAATTACATTCTCAATCTTAAATTCATTAGGTATGTTCCACAACTCTGATTACAAGCCCAGGTCTGCAAAAATCTATCTTTTGTTAATAATAATTTCCTTAATCACTGGTCTGCGATATCGTCTGGCTTGTCTAGCGGTAACTGAAGACCAACTAGGATTACCAATATCCCATTAACTGGACTCCACAAGGCAGTGTCAACAATTACAGTTGTTTTGAAACAGACTGTCATATAATTTCAACTCAAATTTTAAATACAGTAAGATATTTTTGCCAAATGTAAGCAGTATGCACAATGCCAGTTTCTTTTTCATTCAGAGGGAAATAGTGTACAGCAGAACGTTCACAAATGTAGCTTTCCTGATCTGTCATCAAAACGTATTGATGTATTAACTGCAATGGATGAAAAGCAATTCTAAAGGTTTAGTATAAATCATACTCATTTTACCAGGAATTATGCTATTGTTTCAAGATGTGGTGTAATATCTGAAAACTCAGAATTGAAAAACATTTAACAATAGATCTTGCATTATAACACAAGTAGGAAATCTGTGACCAGCTACTGAACTGCAACTTGTAGCACTCTTGTGGTGAGGAATGCAGTAATATTGGATAGTCAAATCCAGTAAGACTGCAGTCAATAGGTCCTTGCCCCTTATGAAGAAAAATATATATCCCTAAATCCCAGAAAGGAACAGAAGATGATTATGAAGAACACTGCAAAAGTTTTAAGTGTGGTTAACCAAATTCTCTAACTTTATGGTTTAATAAATAAATAAATAACCTCACAATAACCGTCTGTTTGTATTTTGAAGTATAAATATATTCATTTTATCTAATTTTATTTACTTATTTCAACATTTCCATTGTAAAATAAATATCAGGATATCTGTGAATCAGCCATCAGTTTTTTTTCCTCCCACCAGATAATTAGATAAATTGTGGTTTGAAAGCTTGTGGGAGGTATGTTGAATAGGTCCTAAAGGACCAATAATTAAACATACTTAATTTAGATTTCTGTAAAGGTGAATTTACATGGATGCAATTATCTTAGATTAACAGTCTTAAAACAACTTCTAAATCTAAAGATAGTAATTACTTAATTAGAATTAATCAGATATGACAAACTATATATTCAGTTTGTACTTTTTTGTCAAGCATTAATATAACTCGGTCTGTTTTTGGAAGGCTTTTACTTTAGAAAAGTAAGTTTAAACAAATGGTTTCTTCTTTTTAAGAAGAAAGATGTCTTTTCCACTTAGGGAAATAATTTCTGCAGGGCAAAGAACTTCAGGAAATCTATCTAGGCACTGTTGCTTAATGGCTAATGAATCTTTTATATCTTATTTATGTAGAAAAGTTATATGCCTCCATTTTATTAACAGGTTTGTGCAGCTTAGACATATACAATAAAAGCATTCCTAAAAGTAACATAAGTTGATAGATTTTAAACACAGAGAAAAGGATCTTAGTAAATACAAGTATACTGAGTCCCCTCCTTAAATGTAAAAATAAGAGTCTCTTGTTTCTACAACGTAACAGCTCAGCACCATAATGAAAAAGCAGGGTTTATTTTAAATGTTGGATCTATCTATGGCAGAGCCTGCAAAATGTTCCTTCTAAAAACCCTGCAGGATAGATTGCAGAGAATTAAGTGAACCTAAGGTAAATTGGACCCAAGTCATATATTATAATGCTTCATATACCAAGTGAGAACTTTGAGTCCCTAGGGAGAAGGGCAGTATACAAATCGAACAAATAAAACTTTGAAGGGAGGTCAAAGTAGCAACCACCAAAGCTGTTTCAAAGATTGTGGAAAATGAAATTTCCAAGAGATGCTTCTTATAGTTTGCCTTGCACATTCTACCATAATTTCAGGACAATTTTCAAAGGTTAATACATAAAGAGTGGATAGATGTTCAGCAGCACTGCAAAATACCAGAGAATACACAGATTGAGTGGCTCCACCCAAAGCATTCATATCACCCACATTTTGAAGTCACTACTCTAGAATTAGCAACAAATCTGACTTTTTAAAATTGTGCTTCAGTGCCCTGTATCTTACAACTGGGTTTGTAAAGCAATAAAAAGCATATAATTTAAATCAGACCTGGGCATTGTACAGCCCCCAGGCGACATTGGCTCTGATCGGCCCGTGTAACTTTACCTCATGCATGGTCTAAAGCTGCATTGCTTTTATTCTAAAGTTGTTTTTTTTATTCATGTGCATAATGACAGACGTGCACATGATTGGATCCTTGTCACAAGAGGACTTGAGCCCTCAAAATGTCCGCTAAAAAAAGAAAGGTAGATGCTGAATGCAGGGTTTTCAAAAAGAATTGGACTGCTAAGTATTTATTTACCGAAGTCAGAGGTAAAGCCGGGTGTTTAGTTTGCGGGGAGCAGATCGCCGTGTTTAAGGACTACAATTTGAGTCGGCATTACGAGACGAAACACGCTGAGAAATATAAAAACTTGACTGACGCTGAAAGGGCGCGTATTTCGGAAGCTTTGCTAGCTAAGCTGAAAAAGCAGCAAGGCTGTTTTACCAAACTTCACGCAGCCAGGGATGCAGCAACCCAGAGCAGCTTTGTGATATCCCACAAAATCGCTAAATACAGTAAGCCGTTCTCGGAGGGGGAGTTTGTCAAAGAGTGCTTGGTGGACTCTGTTGCACTAATATGCCCTGAAAAAAAAGCGGCATTTGAGCAAGTCCCGCTGTCCAGGCGAACCGTGACTAGAAGGATCGAGGACATTGCGGGGAATCTGGAGCTTCAGCTGCAACGTGAAGTGGCACGTTTCGACTTTTTCTCCTTGGCTTTGGACGAGAGCTGTGATGTCCGCGACACAGCCCAGTTACTCGTATTCGTCCGCGGGATAACACCGGACTTCAAGATTACGGAGGAGCTGGCAGCAATGCGGTCGATGAAAGGAACGATGACAGGGAGCGATCTGTTCACGGAGGTAAACGAGTGCATGGACACGTTGGGACTGAAATGGGACAGACTGACAGGCGTCACAACGGACGGTTGTCCAAATCTTACCGGAAAAAATGTCGGACTTTTGAAACGTATGCAAGATAAAGTGACTGAAACCGACGTGGA
>JANHGD010002989.1:207786-219239 GCA_027560375.1 Imantodes cenchoa
GGATAGATCCACATAACAGCAAAATAAAAATTTCATCAAATTGACATTCATATAAAATGAAAAATCAGAGGAAATAGCAATTCTGTAAAGCTACAAGTCTGAGAACCAGCAAGTCAATTTGAAAAATATTCCAAATATGTACCAACCCTCCAAATATTCCACCTATGTACTAACACTTCTTACCCTGTGAGGAGCTATCACAGCTCATGTGATAGAAAAAAGGGAAGATGGGTTTGTGTTCAATTAACAATCTCTTCTTTGTTTAAACATTGCTAAAACTTTTTCTTTAGTATCTGAAAATTAGTCATTAGTACACTTGGTGATTCATATTTTGTTCAAATTGCCTATGCTTCCCTCCTCTTCACTGCTAGATTATTCAGACCAAAATTTTAAATGCTTTTTTAATAAAATGTACAATGACCTACAATTAAAAGTAAGCGTAACCTAAAGGAATCTCCTCAACATACACATTCAAAAACGACTTCCAGTTTGACGATTACTCTGATTTTTAGATGTCTTTCAGCATTTTGTTTATTCATTATTCAGCTTCTAATACGCTTCATCTTTACAACAAAAAAATCAGATACATGAAATATTATTTTCTGTCTGCAAATATTCATATACACTAAAGACAAAAAAATGCAATGATTAGCAATGTAGTATTTTTATTCAGATCCAATACACAGTGAATCATTCCATTAACTTCTAAGTGTTCTTATTTATTTGTACTACAGTGGTTTCAATTTTTTTAGAGGTATAATATGATTGTGAAGAAATGCAATCCCAATTAAGTGTTCATACTGAATCTAAAACATATACATGATAAAATTAAAATGTAACTTATCCTAATTAGAACTTCTACTTGAATTTTTTTACTCTAATATTCACAAATGAGATCTAATATAAAATAGCCTGAGATTTTTTTTTTACCGGTTTTTGAATGCTGCTGTGTTTACTATTAGACTAGTATCTTTGGGGACTTTTTCCAAAAAGAAAACAGCAGGCTAACAGAAGGTAGAAAGAAGGACTAGTATAGAATTTCATATGAAATTAAGATAATGAACTGATAATTAACTAAATTCTGGAATAACTGACATTATTAAATACCGTATCAGTATTATCTGAATACATATTAGGTCAAAATAGGCATCTAATTTGCAAAACATCTAACTACAATCTACATCATAATTTATGTAGTCTACTGCTGTTAGAGGATTGTGATATAAGAAGTCTAGACTTATAACCATTTGTTCAGTTACAGTTAAAACTTACAATAGCACTGAAAACAGTGATTTATGATGGTTTTTCACACTTATGACTATTGCAAAACATGACCAAAATTTGGATGCTTAGCAGCTGATATGTATTTATGATAACTGCAGTATCCCAGACCATGTGATCACCTTTTGCAAACTTCTGACAAACAAAGTCAATGGCAGAGCCAGATTCACTTCATAACTGCAATGATTCCCTTAACAACTGTGACATGGTCATAAAATGGGGCAAAGCTCACTTAACAACTGTCTTGCTAGGCAATGAAAATTGTGGTCATAAAGTGAGAACTACCTGTACTAGATGAAGAGTTTATGTGAAAACCGAAATATATGCAAGGCCTCCAGAGGAAAAAATATAATGAATGATTACTTAAGATGGACTATAACAGTGATGGCAAACCTATGGAACGCGTGCCACAGGTGGCATGCGAAGCCATATCTGCCGCCACCCTAGCCATTGCCCTAGCTCAGCTCCAGCATGCATGTGTGCGCCAGCCAGCTGATTTTCGGCTTGCGCGAAGGCTCTGGGAGGGCATTAGAGATTTCCGGAGGGCCTCCGGGGGAGGCCGGGGGGTGTTTTCGTCTTCCTCAGGCTCCAGGGAAGCCACTGGTGTCTGGGGAGGGCAAAAAACAGGCGTATAGGCCCACCCGAAGTCGGGAAATGGGCCGTTTCTGGCCTCCAGAGGGTCTCTGCGGGGATGGGGGAGGCCGTTTTCGCCCGCCCCAGGCATTGAATTATCGGTGTGGGCACTCGCACATGCATGATAGTGCACGTGCACGCACTTTCGGCACCCGAGGGAAAAAAGGTTCGCCATCACTGGACTATAAGGTCACTGTGTTGTTTGCTCTTTGTGACAATATACTAATTTCATCAAACTTTCATTCACTATCATATTGTGAATTATTAGTATTTTCTGTATACCTTTTAAGTCCCAAACCAAAATACAAAAACAAAAAATGCTACTTTACTATTTTACTTCACAAGCATTGCTGACAAATAACGATTTAAGAATAAGCCATATTAGAATTCAGACAGGGAAAAGTCATATATCTGTGTGGTCTGAATTGTCTAGAAAGATAATGTACTCTATGATCAGACATATTATTAGCATGAAAATAAATATGAAAACGTTTCATATGAAAGATTTGACAAAGAAGAATCTATAGAAATATCTTCATCAATTTATACTCCCATCATCCTACACTTAATTATTATGAATAATACATTTCCCTGTTCTATCAGTCTTCTATTTACATTGTACTAACATTTTTCATTTTTATTATTGAACTAAAACATCTTGCAACCAATATAGAAAACTTTCAGGAAAACCTTACTTTTTACTTATTATTACTTATGACCTGCCAATACAATTAAATGGTCATGAATGTTCCAATAGCACAATCAAAAGCTTAACTAATCAAATGCTTAAAGTAGCATTTAGCATCATAAGGAGCATATGACTGTTGAGTTTATTTGGCCTGACATTTCATTAATTATAAATTCCTAGAAGAATTGAAATGAAATGAAATGAAATGAAATGAAATGAAAGCATTAGTGGGAAAGAGTACACATACAGGTTGGTCTTACCTGATACACCCTTTCTTATGGTGATTGATGGGAGATTCCCTGGTGGGTTGTTCTAACCTCATAGCTCTATTGACTGAGTTGAAATTCTGAGGACACGCTTCCCTGGTAACAGTCCCCAGTTGAAAATGAAGGCAAAGCAAATCTTGTAGACCTTCTTGATTAAGTGAATCCTGTAGTCCGCCTCCAGTTCAAATGTATCTCCAACCGGAATCAGGACCCGATAGTCCACCGGGCACGACTGGACTCTCCCGTCAATCACCATGAGAAATGGCATATCAGATAAGACCAACACCCCTTCTCCATAGTATCGATGGGAGAGTCCAGGACAGGACATACCAAAGCTTGGCTGTCCTATGGGTAAGTGCTGCTCTGGTTCTGATTCCCCCGGTTCTTCATGCACTCGCTGCAGAACACGCCTGCTGAAGGCTGCCTCAGCGGAAGCAAACGCGTCCAGTCTATAGTGGTGGATGAAAATCAACGGGGACATCCAAGTCGCTGCCCGACAAATTTCTTCTACAGATGCCTGTGCAGCCCAGGCCGCCATTGTTGCCGCGCTCTTGGTTGAGTTGCCGTGATCCCTCGAGGCACCAGAAAAGCCTGAATTTCATAGGCTCGGGCAATACACACTCATAGCCAACGACCCACCGTGGAAGGTGTTACCCTGTGGCCCAGAGTTGACGACTGAAAGGAGACAAACAAAAACTCGGTCTTTCTGATGGAAGCAGTTCTCGTGATGTAAATACGGAGGGCCCTCCTAACATCCAGAGTATGCCATGTCTGCTCCAAGGCGTGCCAAGGCCTTGGACAGAAATTAGGTAAGATTAACTCCTGTGCTCGATGAAACAAGGAGTTAACCTTTTGAAGAAAGGTAGGGTCCAACCACAAAACCACCCTGTTCAGATGAAAAACACAAAGGTCCTTTCTCATCGATAATGCCGCCAACTCTGAAATCCATCTGGCAGACGTGATGGCCACTAGGAAAGCCACCTTGCACGAGAGGAGAGACAGACTGGTCTCTCTTAAGGGTTCACATGGTGCCTTGGTAATGGCCTACAACACCCTGGTCAAATCCCAGGTGGAGTAGCAGTGCACCACTGGGGGCTTTAAATTGGAGGCACCCCTAAGGAAGGATCGCACCATGGGATAATGAGTCCCCCACCTGAAAAACTGAAGCTAAAGCAGCGACCTGGCATCATAAATTGTTCAGGGATAGCCCCTTTCCTGGATAGTCCGGATGACCCTATTGGAGAACTTCTCCTGCTTCAGGAGCCTCCACTCGACCAGACGGTCAACTGGAGCCACTGAGGCTCCGGATGGATGACAGGACCTTGGCTGAGAGAGACTCTCTCAGGGAGAATCCTCCACAGTCTGACGATGGACAGGCCGACCAGATCGGCGAACCACAGTCGGCTGGGCCAGTGGGGAGCGACCAACTAGACCTCTGCCATCTCCGACAGCACCTTCCTGATGAACCCTGGAATCAGGGGAAGAGGGGGAAAGGCATTCAAGAGACCCTTGGGCCACAGAGCATCGTAGTGCATCTACCTCTTCTGCCCCCGGAGCCAGGAACCTTGCAAAGAATCTGGGAAGGTGAGAGTTCAATGGAGAGGCGAATAGATCCAGAATCAGGTGGCCAAACCAATCTGATAGTTATGCAAATAGATTGGGATGTAGGCACCACTCCGACTGGTCAACAGTGGCCCTGCTCAACCAGTCTGCCTGCATGTTGTAAATTCCAGCAATGAGGCTCTGCCCACCGGCACAATGTCTCTGCTTCCCTCATGAGAGACTTCAAATGGGTTGCCGATTGATATGGGCTTTGGTGGCCACATTGTCCATTAGGAGGACGACATGCCATCCCGAAACCCCCTGCTGGAAAGCCCTGAGGGCCAAGCGGGCTGCTGAGCTCCAGCCAATTTGTGCTGGAGCTCCAGTTGTGTCCACCACCCCTGGGCCACTTGGGATCTGAAGTGAGTCCCCCAAGCCAAAGAGGCTGCCATTGGATGTGATCATCAGTCTGTCCAGTTTCCTGCAGGAACAGCCCTGCGTGATGGCTCAGGACACCTACCAGCAGAATGAGTGAAGTACCCCCGATGGTACTCGGACCCTTGTTGTTGAGGTACTGTGGCCTACCCTCTGGAATGGAAGCAGGTACCACTGGAGTGGCCTGGTATGGAACCGTGCCCATGGCACAATGTCTATACAAGATATCCTTTTGAATCTATCAATCCGCCTTGTCCTAACTGGTCACTAACGTCCATTGGAGACCAGGCCCTAGCAGTTATTACTTAGTATTCCACCTGGTGCCCCTGTTGTAAAGTGGTCTCGGGGAGTGGTGCCAAACTGGATTGTTGGCCACCTTGTGAGCAGGGTGACTATGCCCCTTGAATCCCTTCTTTGCTCTAGCAAACTCCTTATCCAAGGCTTTCTGTCTCTGTTGTGCAGCCCGCTCCTCCACTCTGGAGGATTTTTTCTGGGCCCTAGCCTTGGCCTTGATCTTTGCTGCTGCTGCAAGGCTAGCAAACCTTGGCTTGACTGGATCTCTACAAGTCTGTCTGAAGCCTGAGGAGACCACGCTTTCTCCAACAGAAGGCCAGAGCCTGCACCACTATCATCCATTTTGTTGGTTAGGCCTGAAATGAGGGCCGACGTGCTTGAAAAATCTGCTGCTGACTCAGCGTCATTTCTAGCTCCTAGATAACGCCCCGAAGATTGGGAAGGAGCAGAGGCCGCACCTCAGCCGCGGATTCACCTTGGGTCATGATTCCAAACGGAGTTTAAACTAAATAGGATTGAAAAGCAAGGTGGGAAATACCCAAGCTTACTAATGCATGCTGTCCTAACCACTGGTCTCCAGGCAGTCTCAAGCAATTCGCAACTGCCATGTCAATCAGAGAGCTATGGAGTATAGTCAAATGATTGACCAGTAACTCCCTCTCCTGGATCAGCTCTGAAGAGCCAGAAGCTGTGTGGCCAGGATCCCCGAGCCACTAGGTGATCAAAGGCAGTTTTATGTTATTGCGTTGCTGCTATAGCTCCCTGGCAAGGGGGGTATGACCGTAGTAATGGTCAGGGACTCCAGGCCCCTCTCCGTGAATGTGGAATGAATCTGGACACATGCCGATGTCACTGGCCTGTTTGTAATATCAGCTGAGAGGCTCTGGGAGCAGCTCCGGAATTGGCGCCAAAATGTCTGACCCCTCCAAGCTTCAATCCACTGACGTGGACAACAAAGGGGCCGCGCCAAATCACTGCCTTCAAACAACTGTACCTCAGCAATACAGGGCTCAGCTGCACTTCTACTTAGAGTTTCGGGCTGCGCCTGCCTGAAACAACGGCTACAAGGTGCTGGAAGCCACTCCAAAACTGGTGCCAAGATGGCCAACCCCCTCCAAGCTTCAAAGACAAGGCCGCACATGTCAGATGAGTCTTTATCTTTTATGCAGCTCTATCATTCCTCTCTATTGTAGTTGTTTCCTGTATCACATTGCCACTGTAGGCTTCATCTCTATTGATCCTGTGATGCATTTCCTGTTCTTGTTGTATTACTCACTCTAACAAGATGGCTTCTGAAAAATGATGGCGTATAGTGTGCTTACTATAAGAAACTACATGAAACATGAAGCCATCTTATACTTGGCGGGGTCTTATAAATGGAAAAATATGGTATTTCAGGTGTCCAACATTCTATTACACTCTATAATAGGGATCCCCAACCCATGAGCCACAGCCAGGTACCAAACAGCAGCCCATTGGAAACCAGGCCACACAAGTGGCAGGCAAGCACACAAAGCTCCATTTGCCAAAGCAGCAGGTGTGTGCATGAAACTATCCCTTCTCCACCATCACCCCACCAATGGTCCACAGATCCGGAAAGGTTGGGCACCATTGCTCTACATCAATAGAATAGGTCTAGTAATCCTTGGGGAGTGCAACTGAACTGTACAAATAAGACACGATGATGATGATGATGGTGTTGGTGATGATGGGGGGGCATGTCTCCCCACATCTTCTGAACTTGTACTACTTCTTTGAGTTGTTTTAAGCTCTGGATGGTGTCAGCTTTGATGGTGTCCAGCCACCATGTTCTTTTGGAGGCCTGGTTTCCTTTTACCGCTAAGTCTTCCAAGCACCACAGACAGAAAGTCTGTATGAAATAAGATTCATACTTTCATCTGCAAATGTTAGCTGAATACACTTATACTTGTGATAATATGATCAATATATTGGCAAGCTAATCCAAAAGTGGCCAGATTCTCAGTAGAAAAGATAACTGTCTCAGCTGACCCCAAAGAATCAATTGTGAAGCTATACTTGCAAAATCTACGAGTTTGTAACAACTTTTAATTCATACTCTTGCCAAGATGTTTAACAGGATGATGTTCAAATATTTCACTGAGATATATTTCCATTCAATTTTAAGACTGGTTTCAGTGCTGAAGCCATCTTCATCCTGATGCTAGAGAAAGGACAGGCAAAATAGAATTTTATTTTCTTTAATTACATTGTTTTACTGTTTCTATTTCTACATGGAATAGAACTTTTAGATCCATATAAAGACTATCTGACCTTCATGCCTTTAATTTCCATTAAGGTACTGAAAAGGTTGTGCAGAGATTTGAAAGTGTCACCAATATAACACCTCCAGATACTTTTTCTTTAGAGCTGATTTAGGTTGGGAAGCAGTGAACTGTTAAATTGGTGTCTGGACAAATTATGGTTAGATAAGGGTTAATTAACTTAATCTCACTGCTGATAAGGATTGGCTGATATTGATGAGCGATCCATGGTGAATGACAGTATTCAGTTTGTTGTGGATAGAAGTTGCACACTCTTTAAAGAATAAAGATAATTGGATATTCAAGTGCCTGTGGAGCATAGATGTCTCCTAGCAGTTACATACGGTACACCAGTTCTGATTACTTCTGAACTGTCAAGTCATAGTATCTTTTGTTTAGATTATTGCGATCTTTGGAAGGTGAGACTTTCATTGAAGGATGTTTAATTAAAAGACTGCACTTAGATCAAAATCACTATACAAATGCTAACTAGGACCATAAGATGGGAGCAGTTAAAATACAAGAAATTTACTTTTCTGAGGAACCAACATCAGATTTTAGAACCTTGGTTATGTAAAAAAATAAAATAAAAGTCTGTACCTTGGAGAATTATCTGGCTAGTCTAGCAATCGCAAAGTGGAAAAAGGAGACTTAAATAGGCAAGATGAGGTAGAATTTGGCAGCAAAGAGAAAGAGTTGAGACGATCCATATATATTCTAATACTGACCATTAGCTAGAAAGAAAAATAACCCAATTCCATATAACTATGTTTAGTGTTTTTTATTTTATTTACCACATTAAACAAGAAAAAATACTCTCAGCAGCATTCTACTTTATAAAGTTGACTGCTGAATAAATCATGCTTCAGCATTTTTCTATTTTACACAAAAAAATACCACATTTCTCTTTATCTTTACTAAATTAGCAATGCAATCTGTTCATTTTATTCAGAAATAAATACCAGTAAGTTCAGTGGGCTCTGTCCCAGATAAATTGGCATATGAACACAAAATAAATAATTCAATGCAAGTTCTAAAGTTATGTGCAAATCATAAGTAACTGAGCTAAGAAGAAATTCTAATAAATATAAATTATTTAATAACTAGCCCACAATCTATCCATCTACAAATCTCATTTTAGAAAGATATTCTATTGTTATTTTCGAAAGTTTTGAAAACTAAACAGATAATAATCTAAGACCCACTAAGTTTGAGTAATTCTGTCAAATTTGATTTAATTCTTAGTTTTCCCATTTTTACTCCATTTTATTTATACATCTGTTATGTTATATTTCAACTGTTAGTTTACTGCTTTTTTGCCTACTGTACCCTAATATGTGAATTTCCTTTTTCAAGTTGTAGATTATATGATAACATTCAGCATTACAACTAATTAAATCTATTCTCCTTTGTAAATAAGAATTTTAAATATTTACAGGTAGTCCTCGACCTATGACAGAAGTGGGGACAAGAATCGCAAATTGAGATATCGCATGATTATTTCACTCAATGACCATATTCCTAGTACTCCCAGTTGTAATAATTAAGTGATCTCATGGGTCTTTAACAAGCAGAGTCCCAGGTAAGGAACAAGGAGTGGCTGGGGGAAGTATGAAGCTGAGTATAGGGGTGCTGCAGTTTGAGTTAGAGAAGGTGGCAGAGAGGCTGCATTGCTATGTAAAACAACAGCCAGTGAGCAGTGAGCTTTCCTGTGCCTGGACAATTTTGCTTACACTGGTGAGCCAGATGGGTGGTGAGGCTTCCCTGGCTGTGGCAACTTTGCTTGTGCTGGCGGACTGGGAGAGGTGAGATCAGGAGAGAAATAGGCAAATGTAGGGAGTTGAAGTGCTCATGAAGTCCTAAGCATGGACAGGCTGCCATGCACTCGAATTTTTATCATGTGACCATGGGGGTGCTGCAATAGCCAAAATTTCAACCACAGATCATAAGTCCATTCAGCAGCATCATAATTTTGAACAGTCACTGAACAAATAGTCATAAGTTGAGAACTACCTGTAATAGTTAATAGTTATGAAAATGGAATTCTGATCTCCTTTAAAATAGCATCTGTGTGTCTAGTAATCAATATGGTTCGTACAAGTGAATAGCACAGCAAAATCAGTCACAGTTAATAGTGATATAAAGAAAAGGTCAAGGATTAATGTGACTAGACTAAAAGTCATACGTTGTGGCCCGCCAGCAGCCGGTGCAGCTGGTAGCTAATTCCAGCAGCTCAGAGGCTGATGCGGTGATGCGCCAGTGGCCTGTGCAGCTGGCATCTGGGTCGGACAGTGAGGAGGCTGGAGAGGACTCTGTGCCAGAGGCAGGGATTCAGCTAGGATCTTCAGAACCTCCAGAAGCTTCCATCAGTGATGAAGAAGAAGACGAGAAGCCTATTCTCACTGCACAGGCACGCAGAGCTGACAAAAGGCAGGAATGGTTCCTCAGGAGGAGATCTCTCGGGAGTAAGGCTTGGGGCTAATTGGCCACTCCCCTAGCCTATTTTTTTTTTGCAATTTTTTTTAAAAATTGGCCCTGTGTATGCATGCCCGTACAAAGCGCATGCACAACCACAAGGCACAGCCACGCAGTGCAGAAGGAAGCGAATCAGCAGCGAGGTAAGTTAGAACCCACCCCTTAGTTTCCTAATAAATTTATTATTTTATGGTTGGGGGTCACCACAACATGAGGAAGTGTATTAAAGGGTCGCGGCATTAGGAAGGTTGACAACCACTGACTTAGGGAGATACTTTGACCAAATGTTTGCACACAATTGTTTGGATTGTTTTAGGGGGAAGAACTATGAATTTAACCTAGGTAAAACACAATGTATTTCTAAACTAACAAATTACCAAGATTCCTTTAAATAATAGTAAAAACTACTTCAATTTTTAAAAATTGAATATATATATTTATTCATTTTAATATTTTTTCTAACAACTTTAGAAATTGTAACATTTGCAGTTTACTTATATTACAACATAAAACTAGTTTCCCCAAACATTAACACACTTAGAAAAGAGTCAGACATTTGTTCATTTTGAATTTGCCAGTCTTACTTCTGATTTGCATTTTATTCAATTTCTCAATAAGCCTGTCACAGTATGTCAAAGAACATTAAAACAAAGGGAATAGACAAGGAATGAACCATACAACCCAAAGACTTCCTGCCCATTATCTATAAGTAATATTACTTTAAAAAAAAACTGTTGTAGTCCCTCTAACATAGTTATTGGGTTGATTATTTTTAATGATTTTTTGTTATTTTAAACCGCCAGATTTTATGGTAATGGGTTGTTAACTTAGCATAATGTAACATCAATGCAAAAATATTCAAAATGTTAAGACTGAAATATGCTGCTTGAATCTTTGTGTAAAACACCACCAATTAACTGAAGGCCTATAAAGTGTTATGTTAAAATCCAGAAGTTAAACCAAATGTTTACCTGGATTAGAAGTATAGTAATTTATAATTAGCTATGTTACAGCTTTTGGGAGAATATTTTTTATTTTATTGCAAATAATATGCCTTTTTGTAAGAGGACTTACCTTAAAGAACAAAGGAAACATGTATATATGCAAATTAACATACACTACAATACAAAAGGTTACAATCTAAACTATTGTTTTGTAATTAACTTGCTAATTACTCCAAATAAGATACCAAATAATTCCATACAAAAATGTTAAAATCCCAGATTTTTGTGGTGCTCTACAATTCAATTTGAACCCCATCAAAGGCCTTTTCTGCAAATGAATAAGATTATGCTATAACTTATCTGTCACAATTTTCAAAATATTAATCACCAGATAAATACTAAATGTTTGTATGTATCAATGTAGATAAATTGAATTAGTGAATTATAGGTAGCATCACATTTCACAGTAAGTTATAATAGGGTCTTAAGCTATTACTGTAATTATGATTATAAAAAAGAGACATTGTAGAAAGATCGAATTAATAGAATAGAATAGAATAGAATAGAATAGAATAGAATAGAATAGAATAGAATAGAATAGAATAGAATTTTA